>JABUQX010069812.1:17500-42500 GCA_015478945.1 Trachelipus rathkii | reverse complement strand
CTGACCGAGATGAATTTTTGACTTTCAAGCTCTGGAATTCGACGCCTCAAATATCTATTATTACTTTTTTTTGAAAGGTAATCAGTTTCTGACATTGTCGATTCTTCTCCATCATTCTCCAATGGTTTTTATTTCCTTTTTTTATCTTAAGGGAAACCTCATCTATCTTGGCCCCAATCTTAATATCACTGACGCTCTCCTTAGGTACGCAGTTCCTTAAGACGATCGCGTCCTCTTCCAAATCTAATTCTTCTTTCTCACACCCTTCAAAATCCACTACACCTACGCACGCGGTGTTTATATCGTTCGGTTTTCCTTCGTTCTCATATAGCTGTTGGGTGATCTCAGATACAGCTGACCCTTCCTCCTGTAAATTGTTTACACTTCTTGCGCGTGGCATTACCACCTGACCAACCGGGTGCTCTAATGTGTCATCAAGCGGCCTCGTTAATTCTCTTCAAGCCAGTCGTTTCGCCCTGCGCATGACATTACACTTGCCGTCGGTGTACTTCATGTATCCTCATAGCGCTGCGGCCTTTTCCCTTCTGCGAATCTCTGATTCTCTCGCGCGAGACAATGCCACACTTTCAGATAGGGCTTCTTGCACTCCTCGCACCAGAATATTTCCTATTATTTCAAGTCATAGATCGCGTCGCCCCCAAGGGAAGCTATGCATTCAGTACGCCCCGATGTAGTAGGTGTCATCCACATCAATATCAACCACAGGTGCGTCTCTAATCGTATTGTCTATTAACAATACATTTGTTTCTCTCTGTCCGGTCTTTTGGATTGGCGACGCTCATACTTCTGTTGGTTTACTATGACACATTCCACAACGGTATCCCTTAGCACATCCCCATCCATATCCATTGATCTTCCCGTTGATCAACTGATCACTGCATTCTGAATATTATGCCTGTATGCTATGCTCTTCCGCACGCGGCTTCGACGGACAGTTACAGTTTCGCCGCACGTAAGCAATTCCTATTTTTACTGTCAACGTGTATTCATGATGTCGAGCCTATTATCAGTTGTCATAATCATTTATGTATTGGCAGTAATATCTGAAACATCATCCTTATTTCGCTGCTTAATTTCACTTGTTATTGCAGCAGCCTCTCTTTGGTTCCTCTCTCCAATTATTGCTAGGACGACTGTTATAGTTCCTATATTGATCGTCTTTTCTATAGGGGTTGTAATTTTTACAATCGATGGTCTTGTGTCCTTTCTTGCCGCATTTAAAACATGTGATCGAATATTTTTGCCTTTCAAACTGATTTCGGTTTTCACTAGCATCTTTCCACTTATAGGAGTTATAATTTTTACAATCGATGGCCTCGGCCGCTTTTTGCCGCATTCAAAAACACAATGGTCGGTATTTTTGCCTTTCAAACTGATCGTAGTTTTCACTCGCATGCTTTCTCTGCCTTCTTTGAGAATCTTCTTTATTAAATTATTGACGCCAATTGTATTATTGTGCCAACGAATGAATTCTTCTGCGTCATTGGAGCAATCATATCAAGTTTGTTAATTTTCCTTTCTCTCAAGAAAGTCGCGAGTCTTTCTGGCAGTATGTTATGAAGTGCTTAGCTGCTATTAGGTCTCCCATTTCCTCCATATCCCCCAAGCCCTTCCCCAAGTTCCCCCCCCCCCCCCCCCCCCCCCCTCCCCCCCGGGGGGGGGGGGGTCTTTCCCCCCCCCCAAAATTTTCAACTTTTATGTTTTTTTTTTTTCCCACGCTAGTCTATTTTCACAAAACCATCACCTCTTCACTCTATCATTCACTTCTTTTATTTTTTATCATTTTATTTTTTTTTTCCGATGCCACACCACATTTACCTGATTTCCCTAAAACAAATCGGAGGCGGGGCGGAGATAACGACACCCCCCTTTTTGAGGGCGGCCCATAATAATAATATAATAAGAAGAATAAGAATAAGAATAAGAATAAAATAATAAATATTATAATAATATAATAATAATAATAATAATAATAATAATAATAATAATAATAATAATAATAATAATAATAATAATAATAATAATAATAATAATAATAATAATAATAATAATAAAATAATTAATATTATAATAAAAAAATAATAATAAATAAAGATATTTAACTTTTACTTAATTAAATTAAATAATTAAATGTAAAGTATGAATTAAAATTATGAATTACAATATAAAAAATATTTAAATGAGTATGAATGAAATTGAAATAATAATAATATAATAATTAGTAAAAAATAAAAATTCCCTCACCACCGCAAGGTGCTTACCTGGGTGGTTGGCCCAGTTTTTTTTCTCTCTTGGAACCGACTTGAATATCACACAGCAACACACCAATCCGCTAATTCAGACTAAAAGATAAAAAACAGCTTTTTATAACCAAGTTCAGCAAAAACAAACAAAAGGAAAAAAAATCTATCTCAACAAAAAACGCGTGAGATTGAGTAGGCGGTACGTGTGCGAGTGGGCCAGAAATGGAAGGTCGAATCGGGGCTGGAAGGCGAGAACAGGACGGGCGCAGGGCTGAACAAAACAGAACTTCAAAATCAGGAAAATCTCAGACAGGAATTCAGAACATAAAAAGAACAAGATATCCACCTTCAATCATCATAAAAATAATAATAATAATAATAATAATGAAAAAAAACAATAATTAATAATTAATAAATAATAATAATAATAATATAAATAAAAAAATAAGTTTAATTACCTGTTATACGTAAATCGTCAGCCACGTGGAACGATCTCAGTTGCTCTTCTTTTTTTTCACACTTTATAACGGGGGAAAAATAAGGGAAAGTTCGAGAAACTGTTAAATCTCAATTGTCCCGTTTATTTAACAAAGTAAATAACTGTTTCCTAACTCGGAAATATATGAATATCATAAATAAACATATAAAAAAATCTATTAATAAAAAAAAAACACTTATAAAAAACTGTAACACTGCAAATCCCATATTCCTTGTTGGTGGACGTTCTAGAAGCAAACCCTAAAAAAATTAATAAATTCTAGTAAATTGTGAGACAAAAAAAACAAATAAAAAGCTAATAATACTACAATACAACATCCAGACAGAAGATAGCTCTCACTAACCAACATTTAAAATTATACTTAGAAGCGCTTGGCATAACATCATAGTAGCGACTTATGAGTTATGAACAGACGGAACATACATTGACGTAATTTTTCAATCTATCTATGAACTAGATTGGCCTTTCGTCGTTGTATGCCTTCGCACTTCTGAATTTTATTCTATAGCCGTCTTCTATTAAGTTGTAGCATAGTAGGAGGGCGTTTTTTAATTTATCATAGTCCTTTGATTCTTCTTTAGGGATGCAAGAATATGCAACTAAAGCCTTTTCCGACAATATGGCGCTAAGGTGAGATGCCCAATTTACTCTGTCCCATTAGTTTATTTCTGCGAATCTTTCGTAACGTTCAGGTAGCGCGACAATCTTATCCTCGTCCCTTGTCTGCGAAAAGGAGGAAGCTTTATGTCCCGCCTTAAATCATGTTATTGCAACTGTTGTTGAGTATTATTGCTACCGCTTGTAGTTCCATCTTCTAAGTCCTAATCATGTTCTCTTTCTCTGCCGCTTCTCTTCAGGTTCTTCTGTCTTTCTTTTCTTGCAGCTTCCCTTTCTGATGCTTCTCTGGCAGCTTCTCTGTCGGCTTCTCTTTCTGTCGCTTTATTGGCAGCTTCTCTCTGCTGCTTCTCTGGCAGCTTCTCCTTCTTCCTTTATAAACTCTCTAGCTACTTTTCCCTTCGCGGCTAGTTCTTGAGCAATTTTTGCTAGCGAATTGTAATGCACAGTTGCGAAGCACAAGCCAACGTTCGCTATATTCACTTTCTTTCAGAAACTATTCCAGACTAGGCCCCCAATTTATTGTCACAAGATGGGATTTTCGCTAATAAATAAACGTGACAATCCCTCGAATTCCTTTGCTCAAATCACAAAATAATATAAACCAAGTTGTCTAGGGTTTAACTTCACAATGTGGACCACTACTTCAGATACAAAAGTTCAATAAATATTCACGAAGTCTTTTTTGATTCCAAATCATTTCCAAGTCGCTAGAAGACTTCAACAGACTATCAGTAGAAAATTCAATAAACTATCACAAGAATCTTGCTGCGAATGCGTAGATCAGATCCAAGTCACTGATGGACTTCCAAAGACTACAAGTATCAGTTCGATTAATAATCACGTAAAGTTTTCTTTTCTGATCCGCTTGAATTATTTTCCTCCTAGAAAATCACAAAAGTCTCTATCAATTGTAAGTTATTCGCTCAATAGAATAGTCACTAGATTGTTTATAATTCGTAATTTTCTTCTTGAAGCAAGCAAGTGGCCTTCTTTTCAATTCGTAAGTAATTCTTCAATAAATAGTTTCTGAATTTAGCTTGTAGTCAAGCTCAAAGTCTTCAAGTGATTTTAAAACGTTTAAAGTTTTTCTTCAAAATAACTTCCAATAAGTTCTTCTCAGGTATCTATCTACTTCCACAAAAGTATTTTCTTTAAGTATTCACAAGATACTCTAAATTCTCTCTTTAGAATTAATATTCTACCAGTGTCTTTCAATCGAATCAATATCTTTCCAATTCGTATTCTTATTATAACTCTTTTCTGCCGAAGAGTTTTATTGAAACAGGTTCTTACTAAATATAAGTCAGATACGAGAGACAGGTCTTCAATGATAGATTTCCAACAAAAGATAGAACCCTCGTGAGAACAAATTGACCTCTATTAATAAACTTGCATTGTATTTAAAATGTTAGGTGTGAAGTTACCTTGGGTATCTTTATTTTTACGGGATAATTTTATCTAAAAAATTAAATTTCCTTAAATTGTTTTTAAAAAGAAGTTCTCCTTAAATTAATTGCTTTTATCAAATAAATAATATTTCCACGAAAGTAAATAGATCTATACGCTCTTATCAGTGGAGCTCAAAACCTCATTTTTCATATTCCTAATATCATAACACACGCCCCCATTATGAAAGAAAACAGGACTTTTCTTTTAACAAAAACATTAAACTTCATATCCCAGTCCTCGTCAAGTAATCTCAAATCTTCAGTGGATGTTTTCCGAATCAAGGGTATTTCTTTCAAAGGTGTTTCTTTTCCTTCTGCTACAGCTTTATTCTTGGCTTCTAGTACAACTTTTCCAGCAATCTCTCTTTTTCTTTTACCTCTCCTTTCAACTAGATGTTTGAAAATTCCTTTCTTTTTAGCTTTTCCAAGATTTAGATTCCTCTCCTCTCTTGACTCATCAAGAGGCTTACCCTTAAGTCCTTCCATAGATTCACCTTTTGTTTCGTTGAGAATATTATTTATTGAACCCTCAACTGATGTATCTATCATTTCAGGTTTCTTTACTGATTCATAATTAATAGAAACTTCTTCTAATGAATTAGTATTCAAACTTGTTGAATGTGCAGCACTGAGACTTTTAATCTTCCTCAAAATTATTTCTACAATGGAAGATATAACATTCCGACTCAAGATGTCTCCTCTTTTCAGATCACTGTCTCCAATTAACTTTTTATATAAGCCTTAATAATGAAGTTTCTCCTTTCCTAATTTCTTTATAACGGATCTGAGATACTGAACTTCATTTTCCGCTGAAATAAATTTCTCTCTCATAATCTGCTGAATGGAGACGAACTCTGATTCACATTTTCGTTTTTCAGCCTTGGCAACATTTTCGGCTGTGCATCGAGTTGCAGTAACTTCACTTTTTGCTTCATCTAGTTCAGTTTGGAGATTGTGCAATTTGTTTTTTAGTTCTGACTTTTCGACAATATAGCGTGAATTTTCTTCGCACTTAGCGGCAAATTCTCTATAAAGTCTTCTAAGTTGTTCCTGAGTATGACTTAAATCCGCCAAATAAATTTTTGAGTTTTCTAATTCTCGAATTCGACGCTCAAATTCTATTACTTTTCTTGAAAGGTAATCAGTCTCTGACATTGTCGACTCTCCATTATTCTCCAATGTTTTTAATCTCTTTTTTCTCTCCGTCTTCTTATCCTCATCTATCTTGGCCCCAATCTTAATATCACTGACGCTCTTCTTAGGTACGCAGTTCCCTAAGACGAAAGCGTCCTCTTTCAAATCTAATTATTCTTTCTCACACCCATCAAAATCCACTATACCTACGCACGCAATATTTATATCTTCCGGTTTTCCTCCGTTCTCATATGGCTGTTGGGTGATCCTCAATATAGACTCGACCCTTCTCCTGTTAAATTGGTTTGCACTAGCAACGTTTCAGCAGAACCGGACAACCGATGCTCTAATGTCGTCATCAAGAGCCTCGCGTTACTTTCTCTTGCAACTAGTGTTCGCCCCGCGCATGGACATTACTAACTTCGCCTGTCAGTACTCTCATGTTATCCTCATCGCTGCGGCACTTTCCTTCTCCAATCGTCTGTCGCGAATTCTGACTCAACTCACACGTTCTCTCTGTGCGAGCTGAGATATGCCTCACAGTTCGAGTATGTCTTCTTCTGCCACTTCCTCCGCCAGCAATAGTTCTCTTTATCAAATCATAGATTGCGTCGTCAAGACCTATAGCTTCAGTGATTGAGCTCCCCCGTGATAAGGTGTATCAAACATCAATCTCAAACACAAGGTGCGTCCCTAAAACACGTGAGTGTTTGTCTAATAAAATCAACACACATGGGCTGGCCTGTGGAGATTAACAAAACCAATATTTGTTTACTTTAAACGTCACATGAATATTCCTTATTTAACTCAAGTGACCTTAATAGGTGATTATATGCGTCACAATGTTCAATCTTACTATTAATTGAACTATTGAAACACACAAGAGTACACCCTAAAACAAAGAGAGAACACAGTTAATTCCTTTATCCACCAGTACGCACTTCGCGCGGCTAAAATCCTGGATATATCTTACCCGTTTCGTCCAGAGCGAGCTCTGGAGACAATCAGCGCAACGAAATGTTTTTACACCCTATGCTCAAAGTGCACTTAATAAGTGTCTTCGACTACAAACGCTACTACTATATATATATAATATAAATATATATATACTATATATATATATATAGCATATATACTCGCACTGACTCTGATGACAAGGTTAACAAATTCCCGTCAACCTAAAAGCCAATCTCTAAATTGTTACTTATAATCAAACGTATGTTTTACATATGATTATCATACACCTTAATCATGTATACGTCTAATATTCTATTATTGTAATTATTGGAGACTTATATTATGACAGAAGCAATGTCAATCTTCTTTTCGAAAATTGCTCTTAGGTTCACTGTATAAGCTATAGTGCAGCCGCCCTCTTGATGCTCTGCGTCTTTTAAAAAATTAATTTGCTAAAAGAACTCGATTTGTCACTCAAGTTAATACTCCTTTCTATGAATACGTACTCTTGCAATAATAGACAGGTCTATAAGTCATTTTATATTTTCCTCATAATTACCATTTTTCATTGTGGATTCACTTAACTTTGCAAGCGCAATGTCTATAAAAAAGCAGGTGAATAAATATATTTAACTAGATATTACAAATATGAATTACGGATGTCTTAACATTGATATAGCATCTTCAACACCTCTATAAGGAGATTGCGAATTTTTATAACAAAATCGTAATGCCTATCGTCCATATCTTATTCATCTTCACCGCACTTCATAGAACACAAGACTTTGTTAAATGGCGGAGTCAGATATGTATCTTTTGCTTTCAGGTCACAGAATCGATAGTTCTATCATCTGTGCATACTTCTCCTCACTACCTCATGGATAAATATTCTTTTAGAGATATTAGTAGCTTATCTTGATGCCTCCAAGTATTTAATTAAATGTAACCCAAGGAATTCTTGCATATTAATCTTATCGCTCTAATCTGCGCCAAAATTTTGACTATTCAAAAGCGCTTTAATCTGTAACCACCATTTCATAATCACAAAACTTAAAATTTATCATTTCACTGACACAAAAGAAAATTTCTCGATATATTTGTGTAACTAATTGGCATTGTAATTTAACAATAGATTCTCGAATTCTATGACGCTACTATTAATAAGTACCTGGTAAATCAATATCACAAAGTAAACCTCTTGGTGTAATCGTCTCCCATTTCACACTTCCGATTGTAAAGCCACTTTACACAGATTACATAGTTTCATTCTAAATCTCATCTTGAAATCTGGATAAATTGTCACTTTTCGTATCGTATTTTGAGTCACTTCCCATTTACTGATATTTTAATATTCACTATAGCACGTTATATTATCTATTAAGTTGTTAGAATACATTAAGTTAAGTTAGAGTGATAGGTTTTTAAAATTTTTAATATTAAATCTATATATCTTATTATTAGATTCATTCTATTAGGAAGCTCATGTGATATAATGCCAACAAAGCTCATTTCCCGTCCAAATATAGTGGAGCGAGCTAAAAGGTGTCATATATATATAGTATATAAATGCCCTCACATATATACGCTGTCCTAATCAGTATACTTAGTACGTGTTTCCGTATATCTATTCAGTTAGTATTAAACTGAGTGATCAATAGGTTATAAGCAATCCTAATCCTCGTCTCTAGTTATATGAATTTCATGACGAGATAAGGTATGCGTAGCCACTAATTTAATGTCTCCCTTTTGATAGTAGCAGCAGTCTTAAATCCTATTATACAGTGTTATTGTCAATATTTGCACAAACCTTTTCGTTATAGGAAGAAATTTATCGAAGCCATCGAACTATTTTTAGTTACCTTTCTCTTCAAAACCACTCCTAACTCTCTATAATGCTTGAATCTAGTTTGATTCTCTAACCGACTGTCTATAAAGACTATGCACATACTCTATGATCCTACGCGAGTCTTTTCTTGACAGACTTACCATACGGTTATTTCTATATGATGCTGCTCTGGCGCGTTCATTCACTCCTGGTCTGAATGTGACACTATTCTCCTTTCTCACACTACTCTTAGTGGCATTTACCTCTGACATAGTACTCTGGCAAGCCATATCTCCATTTTCCATAAAAAACTACTTAACTAGATTTCTTATTCTACTTTTATAAGCGAAGATTCTTTGTATGCAATTTCTACCTCAAGCGATGTATAATCCAATAAATTCGCATAATAGGCTTAACCAAAAAAGCATAACGTGCTTCCTCACTTATTTTAGTTTCCATCTCAAGAAACCCGTATGTCGGAACAACTAACGACCACCTCGCCCAATTTTCTTATTACAGGAGAGTAAGATTATACCGCCGTACGAAAAATAAAATAAGTACGATCAGAACTCATGAAAATTATTTATGTATTATCTACACAATAAACATAATTCTACAAAACCCAAAATAGATCAAGTTTGCCACATATGTTCTAACAACGAATCAGCACACACCAGATAAAAAAGTCTACATAAAATAAACTAATATATAACCAGGCGAAGAGAGTGATTATTGTTTATGAATTTCACAGATGTCGTTTCCAAGGCTACTCGCACTAAGACACCGTCAACTAGTTACTAAGTCAGATATATATGGTTGTAACAATTCAAGGTAGTACTCAACTTCATAATTAATTACGTGGAATCAATGCCTAGATCACATCAATTCACTGAAGACTTACCTCAAGTACTGAGATTTCGGGATGCGCTATCGTAAGCACTAGATAACCTAATTCAAACTACAGTATTATTGCTATTTTGTTATTCTTTAAGAATAAATTCGATATCCTCCTTAAAGCACATGTTCAGCATTTACATCTGCTTCATCCAAAACCACATAATTGATATCTGTCCAGAGGTGTTGATTATTACAATAATAAAGATGAGATCGAGCTGTGAAGTATTCTTTTTCTAATTCGTAAGTTATTTCTTAATGAATTAAACTTTTGGACTTCTTTTAAATTCCTAAGTAATTCTTCAATAAATAGTTTCCCTAATTTAGCTGGTAGTTCAAAAGCTAAGATTTCTACACTTGAGTATTAATATGTTGTTAAAGAAGTTATTGCAGTTGCCAGAATGAACTTATCGCCAGTGAAATTTAAGTGTACGTGTCTGCATAAGGCCTATACTACCCTACACCTACTATCATAAAATGCGAAGTTAAATATTCCCTTGTTAAGTATCTCATACCCTGAGACGAAATCATGACCACATAGAGAGAGTATTATGCACTAGCCTATTAAGGATAAACAGATATTGATTCTCGCAGGGCAGTGTCTTGTCCCCATGAATTGTCAAAAAACCGAGGGGCTAAATAAGTAACATGTCTTCAACTCACGTAAAATTTCTATATTACTTCTTATATATAACCGTGCTGTGTGCTAGGACAGCAGACCAGTAGTCCTTCCATACTTGAATAATAAGCGAGAGTCAACTTTCCATGCCAGAAATAAAATTCTGCTATGACCTGAATCTAAATAATTTAGCCCAAGAACCATAGTATCCCCTCAACATATTATATGCAATTATGAATTCCTCACAGGTACAATCAAAGAATATAAGAACCACTAATAGAGCTGAATCACGTCTCTATATAAAAAAGACATACAATTAATTCACAACATCTTCAATTAGTAAATACTTGTGTGCAAGATGTTTATATGCGAAGGTTATCTAGAAGAGCCATTCTATCTGTTTTCACACAAGATAGAGTAATTATATTTGTATCGCTAAAAATTGTAACATTACCTTTATGAGAAAAAATTGCCCTTATTGAACAATTCAAATTAAATCCTCATATTACACAATAATTATACATTTTTCACCTCTTACTCCAAATACCCAAATGTTAAATATCCACAAAAAATATTATATAAAGCATACTTTACGCGCTCTCTTATCCTCATGTCTGGAAGTGACAAAACAATCTTCACATTCTCTTAAATGCTATCTCCCCCTGAATATATATCTCACTATAAGAGTTTAAAGACTAAATTTTATCATATCCACCACCATTTTAATGCCCAAAATAGTAATATTTCAGATTTTAAACTAATTGATTTATACATATAATGCATCTTTATATGGCAAAAAAGTAATGAAAACTGGATGAATAATACGATTTTGGTTTAGTAGTTATTATAATGTAAATACTCGGGTCTATAAATTATACAAACGGCTTGAGTATGATTAGATAGTTGATGGAATGCATATTTTCAGATGCAAACACCACTTTACAACTTTAAATATTTATGGTATGATTAGATACACCAAAATCATATAATATAAAAGGTTTATTATTCATCTAATGATGAGTTTGAAGTTCTCTAAGCCTCGTAAAACTTAACTGGATTTATAAATTCAAAGGTAAGTTCCTCTCTATTGATAATGATGTAAATACTTCTGGCTGGGAATATCGTCTCACATGTTAGAAGAATCAAAAAAGTCTTTTTACCTAATACTTACTGTATGCCTTGAACTATCAAAGTCCCTTACAAAATATTACCTACAAACCAACCTCTGCATCAATAACTGTGTGGATTCAGTTTTGAACGTCCAAACCACTGGTCGTGTTAAAGTGAATAGTTTTTTTGTTTAATTGTGAAGGAATCATAACTATATATATATTATATAATAATATAAAAAATACCAATATTACAGAACTTGCCACAAAAATCCAAAAATCAAAACCTGCCTTTATCAAACCTCAAAAAAAAAAAACATAAAAAAAAATATATAAATACATCAGGTTATCGAGGGTGTATAATCCAAAATTATAAGTGTTTGCACAGGACATAGTCAGATTTAAATTTCATTTTAACTAGATCTAAAAACACATCCATAAATTACATCCAATCACCTTCAATCAAAAGGTATATTGAACTTGATGGAATATACAAACCAGACTACTAGCTGTAACAAGTATACAGGTTAAAGTTACTCCAAAGCGAAACTAAACTAACAATACTCCTATAAGTATGAAACATTAATAGAGATGAAAAATGCAAGATTTACTGTAAATTAGTCATCCTCGCTCCATCCATTTATCATTCCACTTAAATCATAATAATACATCTTCTTATTATTATCAACCACAAATTATATAATTTACAAAGTATAAATGAAGAGAAAAGAATAATATTAAAATCAACATAGATATCCGCAAGATCTGTTTTTCCCATCCCATTGACATTCCTCTCATCTCTATATTCGTTTTCTATAATTAATACAGACTAAATTCCTCTGACTTAATTTTATATTCTTCTGAATCTGTTAGCCGATTCAGCTATCTTAAAACGAGTTATTCCCGTCACCAATAATGTGTTTCCCCCTCACCCTCTCTCATCAACATCTTCAAAATCTCTACCACTCTCCCAGAGTGTGAACCTGTTTACCGATGGATTCCATTATTGATCCCGCGCTAGAAGTCTCATGTGCTAGCCTACGCTTCCACTCCGAAAAGTAACCTCCATATCACTCTATGTCCTTCTCTTACCTATCAGTATGTTACTCAGTTATACATACCACTGGCTCTTATTCTATCTTATTTCTTACATAGGCTCACATATAACGCTATATACTATTAGCTTCACTACTTACTCATCATCTCACTCTTCATCTCTCTCATCATCTTCACACTATACTCTTCTCTTCACTCTCTTATACCTCTCATCTCTCTCTGCTTACTCTCCCTCTCTCTCTATCTCTCTCTCTCTCTCTTAATGTTTATTACATTTTTATATCAACTTTATGTCTTCGTTCTTTTCCCAGTACTTACTCCATTAGTCCCTTTTATCATCGCTATGTCATTCTAGCTTCTCTGTAAAATTGTAGTTGATATATCGTAATATATATATTATACCAATATACTATTACGCACCAGGCTAATTATATATAATAAGGTACGTACATAAAACATATCTCCAATAATAGTTCTTATCGCCACAAAAAGGCTATAATTTTGTTATACATAATTAAAGAAAAGTAGGTGCGAAATGAAAATAATACACATTCCTACAGACATGGTTTCCGTAAATTCACTAAGCATGATGAAACACCTCACCATTTTCAATAACGTAGTATATTTCTATCTACCCACAAACCATAATCTACCAATGTCAGAATAACATAAAATCCATTTTATATTAAGGCCATAATATCTAACTTGATAGCGTGTAATAAATAGCCTTCTTACTAATCCTATATTGCAACATAACCCCATTTCATATTACTTAAACACAAAAAATAAATAATATTACAAGCATTCATTCTATAATAATTTAAAACATCTTTAACATACATAAAAAGAGGTCTATTTGCTCCTTATTCGAGTAGTTACATCACACCGCATCACACACACTAAGGAAGAGCAGGATAACAAAGCACTTTCGAAACAGCCTCGCAAAACTATCTCTCTCATATGTGCACAACTACATATTACTCATTCTAAAAAAAAATGATATAAATTAAGATAATAATAATACTAATAGTATAATAATTAACCCCCTTATCTAATAATGACTCCTATTTGAGTCTATCTGCGTTAAAATTATTATTAAGCTATACTTACAAAAGTATTCAGTATAGAAATAACAGAGATGATAAACACAATCTGCCAACTCTCACTCACGCTTTTCTATCACATTGTAACAACACATAGATCTACCCTATATTTATCAACTATAGTCATCCCGTTCTCGTCACCTTCCACGAACACACAATCGAACAAGCTTTTATGTAATGATATTTATACTACATTTCCATCTTGAAAAAACCCTAAATATTCAATTCTACTATCGAGCACTGTCCCTTCCTTTATTTAAGTTTTATTGTCTAAGAATAGAAAACACCTCTCTCTTAATATCCGAAATCCTATCACATCGCACCCCAACTCTGATAGTAGAAGTTCGTGAAAATGACCACTACCTGTTCCTATCAATACCTTATCTCTTGCACAATGCTAGCATTGACTCCACATTCGCACCAAAGTGTCATACATTTCTACCTACTGACTGGAGTTCACATATAAAAGAAATCATTGTCCCGTGGATCACCGTTATTCTCAGTTTCTTTCTCAACATAGTGTTATTAGCCCTGCTTAAGTTATCATTGTGCCATCTTCGTCCTTTTCAAGCAACATATTGTCTCAACTATGTGATCTCTGTAATATCTACACTACTCCGCTTTCCTTTTAAACTAAAAATACTTGTCATCCTAGACTTATTTTGCTTATTCAACACTTAGAGCTGAGACTGTATTTATATGAATACATAACCACCTTTTGATTTTCTGGCACAATAAAAAACTCAGATTTCCAACTTTTTACTGCTGTGGTTGTGAGGAAAATGTTTTTTTATATCATTGTCGGGGGGGATCAGCACTAAGATTATTGCTCTCACCCATCCTTAACTACCGAAATCCTATTCCAACTCCCAATATCTTAATTGTGTAGCTTTTTGCAGTATAAATGTATATGACGCTTCATAATTATATATAACGAGACCCTCTCCCTTCTCCAGATCAGACCCATTACTATCGAAATATATCGCGACTATTCTTCGCTAGGCTAAAGTTTAGTAATTAGAAAAAAAACCTGTTCGTTTTTTTAAAAATAAAAAACACGTGTTTTTTCTATTTAATTACAATTACAAGGACCAAAGGCCAAAATCCTGTTTGTTTTTAATTTTTGTATCTTTTAATGTTAGAAGGCGTTTACTATCCTTTATTACCCCCACGTTTTACTAATCTTTCTATATCACGGTACTGTATAATCGGAAAGTTCTCCTTTATATTCAGGTTCATTAGCACCTAGTAAAAAACAAAGTACAATAACAATATGTTAAATAAAGTAAATTATGTGTAAAACCAATAATAATAAAAGTAGAGTTTTGAGTACCTTAATAAAATTTTTAATTATGCCCCTCCCTAAAGGGCATATAATATATTACCATTTTACCATGATCTTGAATAGCTTATGTATTATTATTTTTCTATTATTATATTATTAATTGATTACTATTAATTAAATAGGCCGTTAGAATTATTATATATTTGATTCATTTAACTACAAGCCGAATTTAATATGAAATTTCAGAAAAAAATCCTTTTGTGAGCAATCGGATTTTTTTTATTCTGTAAGTAAAACAACTCTTATGATTTACACTATAAATATAAATGATATAAAAATAAAATTATAACTACGAATATTAATTTATCTGCAATGTTTTTATGGTAAAATTTGTTTAGGATTATAATAAAAATATATCAGTTTCTTTAATACAATTATTAATTTTTAAAGAAGAAAATATAGAATTTCATATTAAGCCATAAGTTAATTAATAATATAGATAATCTCTCAATACTACTATAATCCTCCGTTGGAAGAGTCAGAGTTTAATTTTTCATAAAAATTTTATCACTAAAAAGTATTAAAAAGTAAAAAAAAAAGATAATTGGAGGTTCAGTAGTATCTACATTTTCCCCCATGTCGCGTAACAAGCAATCCAGAAAAGAAAAGCTGTTCGTAGTTATAAGAATCATGACACAAACACTCGATAAAACACAAACCCAGCCTTACCCCCCATTCGCCTTACTTAGTTATCCTAATTAATATTTACGCTTAATAGTCATAAAGTAACTATTATATATACGTTATCGCAGTATCAAGAATAACATCCACACTATACTCACTAATAGCTATTTCATGGGACTCAGAATACTACTGACCTACTCATCTACTTAATTGGTAAAAAAAATGATACGTACCTATATAGTATATATTAAATAGGTTTTTCCATATTATTTTTCCTATACCATTTATGGTAGCCCCCCAGTTGATAGTCCACCTATATAAGCTAATCCACCCATACCCCCGCCACAAATCTCTACAGACTGCAACATTCTCTCTATGACTAAAATCTTAAGGTCATACATCCCTTGCCATATTTACTCCTCGGCCTCCAGATCGCGCACAATCATACCATTCTACTTTCCCCTCATAACATCCGTTTTACTGTGATCTCACATACAATGCCAATTATTATTCGTTCGGATGCTGCCCAGCCCGTCGTTTTCACACGACTCGCCCTACAAATACAAGCGAGTGCATGCCATTGAAAAATAATACCGCAATTGAACATTAATAGTGGCGGAGATAAAAAACTAGCTGTTGTTACCAATCCGCTTTTTTCCACACAATGATACCATAAAGCCATTTCCAAAAAACAATACTTTCAATTATTACCATAGCGCTGAAAATGACAGTTTATCACAAAATATACCATCCCACAGCATTGCGAATATCAAATTTAAATAATTAGCCACAAAATTCCTCATCTAATCCTTTATGAAATAAAAATACAATAGTACTTTCTCGACACTAGCACATTCACTTACCATCGAAGAATAGAATGCAGAAATACTAGATACTTAACCACATATATATAGCAAACCTGTATGGACAATTCATGTAGATGCTTTATATGTAGCCTTAATAAATTTCAGAACCAAATTGCATGAGCTCACGTGACTACTACAGGATATAATAGACAAATAGAAGACAGAGATATTGCTAACACAACAATTTTTTTACATCAATTTTTATTATTACCTTCATTATTATTATTAGAGCACTATTAAGATGAGCCCCATTTTTACAATTATCCTCACTTATTAACTCAATATTAATCTGAAAATATTTAAACATTCATTATATTATTATTATTATTATTATTGCAACAACAGCCACTTTTTCCTACTCATTTATATTAATCAATAGATTATTATTACTTATTATTTTATATTATTATGATGAAGGATCTAAGTACGAATACTTCAATTTGCTTGAGATACACACTTTCTCCTTTATTCTCGTTAATTTCATCCTTTTAGTGACTTGTGTGTAATGACAAACAACATCTATATAGATCTTATTACACTATAATTAATTGATGTCTCGACACTTTGTATTTCCAGCCTAGCTCCCCCTCTACTCTCATACCTCATTAACTCTCTTCCTACCTCATCACTCTCTCAAATATAATACTTAGACATAACTAACATAAATATTCAGTAATCACTTATTACTACTACGGTTATTGGCAAACCTCACTTACTACTGTTGTAACACTAACATATACGTGAGCCAATACTCTATTCTGATACTACAATTACCTATCATCTCACAATAATCATCATTTCAAAGAAATACAACGATACCTACACATTAACAAATATATATACTGACAGTAAATTAATTTTATTCCGCATTTTAAATATATATGGCCTGTATGGGTTTGACCTGGTAAATATAATCAATCCTAATATTTTCACTTACACAAATTCATATTTCATATATACTAACTACGAGTTTATTTCACTCGATCTTACTTCGCCACCTTCCAAGTCCGAACCTTTCATAACCCCATCCTCAATTAACACCAAAATCTTTGATAATTGGTTTCAATGAAAATTAGCCAACTACCTAAGGTTAACAGCATTAACATACCCACAGGCCCAACCACCCATTATCTAAAACAACTGATTTGCTCTACTCATATGGGTGGTCATGCAAAATATTAATAGTAAGTCACTTTTGGATAACCATTTATTCTTACATCACGCTCCCACTAACGTCATGAGTAACTTTTGATTTCCATTTCAGAGCTATTATCGACCAAAACATTAAATTTAAAAATATCGACACATTTATAATAACGTGCCTCACCATTATTTGAGTGAAAGACAAAACACTTATTTTTGTAATTTGATCACCAACTAAAAGTGATCCATAACAATTAACAACCTATGTGAGATTTTAATATCAAATCATCTAATCATTAAACGATTTGATATTATTCTAGTACTAATCTCTATCAACTATGTATCCTACTAATTCTTGTATAGCTTATATCTATTTGTATTATAATGAAAGAAAATAATATATCTTACTAACTCGCTTCTGTCATTAATCCTTGAACCTTTTTATCAGCTATAAGCTACGCTACCAGTGTCACAAACAAACGTCTCATCTCTGCTTGTATACCAACACGAGTCCTTACTACCTACATAATGTATAAAAATTCGAATCACCCATAATCATACCTACTCGCACCTAAATAATCTGCCCCTAACATAAATAACCTGTCACTGAAAAAATTTATTCTATAAAATCACAATATGAGCGATGTGAATAAAATATAAATATATGTTTAATCATATTCTTTTACTCCCCTTGATCTTCAGAAAAATTGTAACTCCCCCTCCAATATCCACATCATTATATGATATTAGTATGATTACTCATAGATTAATTAGCACACATCCTATACAATACTAATCCAGCTTATCATCGCTTATACCTTAAACCACTGTTTAGTAATCACCCCTCCCCATAACCGCTTTTTATAACATGACCTCGAAGCTAATAGTGCCTCCATCTCAATTGCCACACTTACGATGCGTATGCCTACACTTATAGTTTCATATGGATTAATAAATTACTGTTGTTACAGTAGTCAGGAGATATATAGACTCAAGGTTAATACCTTCTCCTAGTTATTCTAACATAGGAAAGGCTTAATTTTCCTAAGATGTTGCCCATTATTCATTTTTCTCTTTTATCAAAACTCACTATACTCTACCCAATTAATCTACTTTTCCTTTGCTTAGAATAATACCCTCCATCTACCTAAACGTGTAGAATATTAATTTCTACTAAAATTAATTCACTGCTCACATGACCTTCTACCTTACTCTATTACTAAACTAACTCAAAAACCTCTTTTGATCTAAACACACATCTATTCGGAAAACCAAAATTTTTATATTCACCACTCTATTCCCATTATTACTTGCCCCTTAGGTGAAATATAAGTTAGTGATTACTTTATGATTTATAAAAGTTCTGTGCTACAAATAGCAACTTACTTAATCTCTATTTCTGAGTCACTCTAAACAATATTATACACACCTCATCTCCAGCTAATTTCGATACCTAACCACTCTCAAAGTATCATATGTCTTTTTGTTTCTCTTTTATAATAATTTAGTAATTTCTATACATACTTGCATACGACATATTCGCTCAGTTTCAGCTCCAGATAAATGACACCCACCTATTGGATTCAACACTTGGCTTGCTATTTCATTATACACAACCAATGCTTACATTCTATCATTATCTTCCAATAAATATGTATTCATTAATATATACTACTACTTACTTTACTTTTATCTATTACTAAATGCCATTACTTTTAGTAATTTCTCATTTTATCCTCTACTATATATAATCCAGTAAGCATCTTTCTTTTTAAAACCATCATTTTTATTTAGAGTAAGTATAAATATATTTCAAATACACGCTTCTTATTTATATTACTTTTATAACTCACGCTTGTCATCACAACGGCTTATCATGCCATCATACTAACTACCCTACTGGTAATCATTACTTTCTTCCTATCATTAGCACACCCACATACTCCTTTTGCCCTTATTAAAGCATGCTTTTATCCTTTCATAGCTTCAAAGATTTATTTCTCACAGTATTTCTAAATACTTAGTCAATCTACTCAAGCGCTTAGTAATTTACTATACATATCATATCTTACATACTTAATCCTTTAGTTAACCTTGTCACTAAACTTCTACACTACTTAAATTTATATATACTCACACTATTCTCATGCCGATCACCTATTTCATCTTCACGATTACCAAAGTCACCCGTATAAAAACTTATATAAATATAATTTACAGTGATGGAAATACTAAACATAATATATCGATAAATATATACCCTATAAATCTCTTAAAACCCGCTCAACTGAATTAAAATCCCAATTACACTAATTATTCAAAAAATATCTCTACTATTCGTTCAAAAAACAAATATTATATAATACCAAAAATGATAAAAAATATCACTAACATCATCAATAGAGGCAAATAATCCAATATCATATAAACACCTCACAACCATATCTTATAATAATAATACTTCAAAAGATTATTACATTAAATGTAATCAACTTTCTTATTTATATATCAAAACAATATCTGACTCGGGGCCTAGGTTAAGAATGTGAAGCCTAAAGTACTGCTTTACGAGTTCCTAATAATAATAAGTTATTAGCACCAAAAGGTTTGTTGTTTTAATAAATAAAGTAAAATTTAAACATTCCACTAAGAAAAATAGACGCCTTGCGATCATATGCCCTCTATAGATAATTAAAAACACATAAACCAAAACAATTCATCAATTTTCCTAATACCGAACACCTCCACTTCAAAAACCTAACAACCCATTTTGATTTTAATTTCATATTGAAACACCAACCGACCCTAAACTTTTTTCTTATCCAATATGATGATGTTACATGCCAATTGGAACTTCTTGAGTAACAGATAACGAAAATATTAAATTTAAATAGAATAATAATACCTATTAAATGAAACTAACAAAATACGTTCATATATAGATATAACTCGATTAATAAACTATAATTTAAGCACATAATGTAAAACAATGTTATATATTAATTTATAATTTACTTAAAAAAATACTTTAAAATTAGTACACACTAATAAAAATCTAAAAAATATAAAAAATAAATACTTAAGCACATTGTCATACAGATTCTACAATTTTTTAGATACACTAAATTTGAGTCAAATATATGTGAAGTCCTAATGCCATAGAAGAAAGAACCCCGTCATCCCTCATTTGAACGTGAACGAATTTTGCTATTGATTACGTAGATATAATATTTAACGTAATTACATTAGGTATCTAGTCTAATGCTATGTATAGTTTAACCTATATTATTTAAATGATAATTATTAGAATAATAATACATAAAATATATAATTTTATAACCACGGGGTATTACCTTTTGAATTATACAAGAACGTTTGCTAAGTACTATCATAAATTAAAATAATGGCGCTATATTTTATTTTTTTCAAAGGCTGGCTTTTCACAATAATATCGTCAGCAACCAAACATAAGTTTTTATTTATTTATTATTTTTTGTCAGCTGTCCTTAACAGAATAATATCTCCGAGCAAATACTAAACATAATGACTTAATTTATTTTTATTTTTGTACTAAGTCTGTGCCCGTCGATAATATGATTATAAAGCCCAGCTATAAATCAATGAAAGATATAATGTGTCTAGAAGGGATACTCAGATGTCAAAATTTGCTTTTATTTAAAGACCACGAAAATGTGTAATAATTAACCATTTTGCATTATAGCAAAATAATTTTCACCCGGATAATGAAACTTTTTATAATATTATAAATTTTTAGGTATATCAAAATATCTTGAACATATGATTGTCTAGAATTCCTGCTTAATTAAATTACAAGTAGCAAATAAACCAGAATATTTAGCCTTCTTATGACATTCAAATGTGTTATAATTATTATAGAGGAATATGACTAACTTTTGGGTGTAGAAAAAGGAAATTACCTTGCATTGTTAAGTGAATAATTTAGTCACCTAATAAGAGAGTATACCTAAATTATTTTTTATTCATCCAAAATCCAATATATAAATATAGCTCAATTTGAAGTTCAGTGTAACATATACGTACTGTTATCAATTATATTTCATAAAATAATTCTTTTTTATAATATCTGATAGAAAAGCATTAATATAATAAATATGTATAATAGAAAAAATTAAGAATTAAATAAACTAGTCAAAAAACACCTAAAATAAATTAGAAAATTAATTTTGATGTAATATAAGTAGCCTTTTGATGAGTATTAATATTTATCAATATAGAGAACAAACAATATATCGAGAGAAATATAAAAAAAATACACCTGTATTTGTCTATACAAAACTTCATCTACCCTAACAGATGCCTAAGTACTCTCCAACGAATGTAATAGTGCTTCATATATTAATATATATCCATATTAAGTAACACACGAGAGTAGGTCTCTCTCTCAACATCTTTGCATTCGAATTCCACACACCTAATTATCTTCGAGAATAGCATGTACTAATCTAAAAATCTAATTTAAAACAGCACTTCATAATACCCGATCCTGATCTTACCTAACCCCTATTTATCAGTTTACCCGTAGGAAAAATTGTCTCACACAGAAGAACTCATAAATAATCATGTGCATAATTCTAAGTATTATAAGAAAATAAAAATTTCCTTTAAGAGAACTCTAATTAATATTTTCTCTAGTCGGTCACCAGGAGTGGATACCTTATGACAAAATCACATCCTCTATCTCCCGCTTTATCCTGCACAACCAGAGACATGTCATAATATTCTTAATAATCTATGAAAACTTCTTTGCATTTCTCAAATACGTTTAATGAATCTTGCATAACGCCACTACATTTCTAGATTCGAGAGAACATCTTAAGTTTACACCCATTTTTCTTTCCCTTAAACCACTATCATACCAGCACAAGATTCCGCGACTAACATCTACTAACTCCTTCTCTTTATTTTAACTTCTAGTTTCTACAACTCACAAAACTATACAGCAAGCATTTCTTACTCTACCTCTCTCTAGCTTCTATGTACATTATTATAATCATTGTTTTTCTCTTAACCTTATAGGTGTCCTACTTATGCGAATATAAATTTTCTCACCTTTCCGCTCTTCTCGTATCTCACTCTTGATTGTGCGTGTATATCTCTCTATCACTATATAACGATATAACAATAGATTGCTCAATTATTTTATCTTGTTAGTATTCTTGCTCTTACCGCATAATTCTCTTTACTCTACCTACCTCATCCACCACAACACTCACAGGCTGATACTTCTACCTATAATTCCGTATGTCCACACACTCAAACATAATCATCTAAGAACCTCCCTTAGTAAGACCACATCCCCTTCATAGTTCTAGAAAAATGAAATTATCTTTCTCAAATCCTATGACAATCTAGACTAAGGCTTTCACCACTCTCCATTATCCCCTCTCCCTCTTCACTCTCACTCAATCCTTTAAAGTTAATTAATATTTTGCACTCCTTTACTGATCTTTTTAACTCTTTATCTGTTCATTTGAAGTTGTGAGACTTGCGATCAGTCAAAAACTTCCAGACTATTTTCTCTAGAAAGCCTATTAAATACATTTATAATCTATTTGTTCGCACATGAGTGAAACAAACTTCTCGATATTATCTTTAATATCTTGATGAACGAATCCAAAAAACAAAATAAGAAGAAACTGTTCGTTTAATCTCTGACACAGACAGTTTATGCGTCGAGTCGTATCACGCACGGAATTTTTTTGAAACTTTCACTAGCACAAATAAAGAATGAACATTAAGAAATCTAATTTTCTATAAGCATCATTCTCAATCTCTTGTTTCTTGCACAAAACTCTACGAATACTTCTTCAAATTTCAATTTCAGGTAATATCTCGTGTGATATATTGGTTTTCTCTGAGGCCTTAAAAAAAAAAGGAACATTCATTATTTTAATAGTTTGTAGATTAAATTCTTAGTTAGACACCACCCTACATTTGTTATAATATCAATACGCTTCTATCTCTTCTCTCTATATTAAAATATCACTCCAAAAAAGTAAATACACCAAATTGAACTACTTCAACTCTTCCCCTCACACAATCAGTATCTTTCATCAAAACCTTTTACGTCAGCAAGATAGTCAACCAGATACTAAAAATTCCCTGACCATTCCACCTTCAATAATGTCTATGACACAAAGCAAGTTTTCTATCAATATAATACGATCAGTTCCAATAAACATCTTGCTTCGACACAAAGTTTTTACTCATGTTGAAAAGCTTGGTATACAATCAATATTTGCGAATTGTAACAAAAATACTCTCTGCGCATCTCTCTTTTTTTTCACACTGAATTTTTTTAGTAATACCTACTCAGATATAAAACGATGACCAACATAAACCCAAATGAACTCCATATACTCCACTATGTGCACAAAAAACCAACACTAATAAAACATTTGCGCCAATTATTTTCTTCGTCATCTTCTTTTAGACGCAAAAAAAAAACTTATTCTCATTTAATATAATACAATACTTATACCTCATAATTTGATTTATACTCTCCCCTCATCACCTCCGACATATCCTACTCATCCTCCTTATCTCTATATGTAGCTTTATTTAATCTACTCAATTTATGTGTTGTCAAATTCCCATTTAGCTTTCAGCTAAGGGGTCATTTTCTTTGAATCCATCCTGTTTCCGAGGCTACACTTTAAAGAATTGCAAGCGAAAGTTTTTTACCACATCGACTTGCTATTCTCTTCTGTCAACCTTTCTCCTTTTCCCAGGCTTGGGACTGGCATGGGTTGCTGAATGTTATTTTCCCATGGCGGAATTTAGTGTTATGGAGAATAAATTTGGCACGATTTGGGGCAAAAATTTAAGTTGGGAGATTTTCTGAAATTGAAAATTAAAGTACATGCTTTTAAAAACGATTTTGTGACGAAATAGGACGAGAACAAGAAGAGTTAAAGTAAGGCTTGTTAGGTTTAATTGAAGGGAAAAATTATGGAATTCTAATCCGTGCTAGAGAGAACCAGACCACCGAGAAATCCCTTCCCAAAGTCATTCCGATAGAAATCAAAGAAGCATCACCGAAATTCTAATAGTTAACGACACCGCAATATCAAAACGACTTTCCGTCGTTGGAGGATTTTTTTCAAGCAGAAAACTTGAAAAGAAAGAAGGAGAATAAGAAGGTAAACGAAGGAATCCAGTAAAAGAAAAAGTTTAAATATGAGACAAACTGAATAAGTTGTTCTTATTTATTAGTTTTTCATATTACATCAGAAAATAATTAACGATAAATTAAATTGGAAAATAATTCGGCAAGCTGTGTCTCAAGGTTTCTTTAACGCTACATATCAATATTACATATATTGCTATTGGTTATTATTATTATTATTATTATATATTATATATATATTATATATATATATATTATATATATATATATGTTATATATATATATATATTATTACATATATTACATATATATTATTAGTTATTAT
>JABUQX010069812.1:7500-12500 GCA_015478945.1 Trachelipus rathkii | reverse complement strand
ATTCTTTGTTCGTTATATTTAAACTTGTCCCTAAAAAATTCTTTAATTTTTTTTTTGAAACTAAGAAACTTAAAGAAAGCACAGTATTTAGCAGTTAACATATACAACACCTCTATCCACTTGATCACTGAATAACTTAAGTGATTATTAAATACTGAGAATGACTATTTGACTATGTGGCTTGTGTATTGTCATGGATCTCACATCTCACATTTCAGCCACAGAGATTACAAACTGCCTCGGCATTAGATATTTTTTAAAATTAATCCCAGACTCTACTTTTTGATGACATATTTACTTTACTTTTATTTAATTCTCTGTTCGTAATATTTAAACTTGTTCCTAAAAAATTCTTTAATTATTTTTTGAAACTAAGAAACTTAAAGAAAGCACAGTATTTAGCAGTTAACATATACGACACCTTTATCCACTTGATCACTGAATAACTGAAGTGATTATTAAATACTCAGAATGACTATTTGACTATGAGGCTTGGGCCATGTCGATCTCCTCCTCTCCCTATATTTGGTTTCCAAAAAGACGAAAATTCTAAAACACTAATTTTTTAGTTTATTTTATACATGAAATTGGGGAGAGGAACGAAGAACGAAATATGGGGGAGAAAGAGAGAGTTTCACTCCAGGGTGTCGGGAGAGGGGGATAAGAATTTTTTTTCTGGCCTTTAAAATTTTTTTTTTGAAAAGAATATCACCTTTCAATATTAAGGAAAAATATCGATATATCGTCTAAAAAAATATCGCCAAAAAATAACGATATATCGAGCAAAAATATCGATATCTCGATATATCGATATTTTTTGGCCATTCCTAATGTGGAGTTGACAGTCGAAGTATAGGTTCGAAAGTATTTTTTTTTGTGTTTGGCGATTAATTCGACGATATCTCACCGCAGCTGCTTTAAAAATAATCATGTTTGGGGTGGTGCGAGTCTTTTTGTATGCCTGTAGAGTTTTTCCTTCTCTAGGTTAGCTTGTGCACACTCATTGGACCACCAAAGGGATGCCGAAAGCCAGCCTGCGGAAAATTGCGGAATGCAAATTTCCGCTGCTGTGATGATAACTTGTTGGAAGAAGTTAAAGACATCATCAATAGTCGGAAACAGCTTATTGAAGGGAGAAAATAGAATAGCTGTGTCCTGATAAATAGGAGCCCTCTCCGCTTCTCGGTCATAACGCCAGCTATAATTGGGTTTTAACATTGATCTCGGTGCAAGCTTATTTAAGCCTATTGGGTAATGATCACTGTCGTATAAATAATCAAAGCGGGACCAGGTAAAGCGATCCTTAAGAAAAAGGAAGCAAAATGAATTATCAATACAGGAAGAAGAGCGTGTATCTAAACGTTCAAGTGTAGAGAGTTCTGTGTTAAGGCATTCCAGGAATAAAGGTGTTAGAAGATCTACAAGGTTCTTAGACTTAGACGAGGTGACAAAGTCGCCCCATAAGGGGTGGCGAAGGTTGAGGTTTCCTAGTATGACAACCGGAGTAGGGAGTTGTTTAAAATGATCAGCTATCTCGACCTTTGTAAACTCACTACTCGGAGCCAAGTAGATCAAGCAGACAGTAAGGTCAGTGGACAGATGAATTCGTGCTGCCACTGCATAAAGTCTAGTTTGAAGAGTTACTGAAGAATAGGGGACAGATTTATGAATGAGTATTCCTGCACCACCCCTATTATTGTCACCTCTTTCAATAGAGACTAGCTGAGATTTATAATCAGACGGTTGGAAGAAGTTTGGATGACATAGTCGAAATTCCAGCAAAGGTGTGAGCTTTGCTGTACATATGTTTATTAGTTGAAAAGGTTTTTCAAAATTAAAGTAGTAGCCACGACAATTCCATTGAAAGAAGGTATACATGCTGTTTTGTTATAAATATTATGAGTATGGTCTTTTTCAGACATTTAATTGTTTGCATGTGGCAAGGGGTGATGATGGAATTGGCTTCAGATGAGGAGGAAAATAGCTAACCATAAGTGGTTAAAATTAAAGTAACAGAGAAATAAAAAATTTGACACAACATGAGAATCGAGGCACTTACCTTCAATTGAGCAGTGCGCTTGCGAATGCTTCTGCATAGACCCTCCCTTTCTTTCTAACTGATTCCTCCGTTGGAGTTGGTTGTCTTTCTATTATTAGTGCGTGTTCCACTTATTTTGCGTTTGGTGGTTTACGTAATTTATTTTGTTTTATTTTAATTAACAAAATTTTATTTATTTATCATTTCGTGTTACGTAGGGCATACAGAAAGCCTCGGTTTCATTAGTTACCATTTCGTGTTACGTAGGGCATGCAGGAATGTCCCGGGCGAGACCAGACTACTTGTACCCAGTGTTTGGTTCGCCTGAATCCTTTAAATATAATATGATACCGTATGAGGAATTTCTAAGATATTATTTATATATACGACAAGAACTTTTAAGAGAAAACAAATAGGTACCTGTTTTGGCTGATGTGCGTTCGCCATTAATAAAATATCTCAAATGCTTATGGGGAAAAGATCAGTTCCTATTGTAACGGACCAACAAATATTACATAATATAAGAGAATACCAAAATAAATAATCGTAATATTAAGAAGATTTTGAAAAGAGTAAGTAAACTAAATTCTTAGAAAAAAGTTTATCATTTAGAGAATCAGCGGAGAAAAATCTGTTCGATAATTCATTGTGTAAATGCGAGGACGTTTTAATCTGTAATTGCAAAAATTAAAGTATCTGTAGCTGAAAGAGTTTTTTTAAGGATCAAAAGACATTTCGAAGAATGGTAATTGAAAATATTGATATTAAGGAAAGAGAAATGCTTGAAAAGAAGATTGAAACGCAAAGAAATGGCAGCAGAAAGAAAAAAACGTTCAATTGCAAGACAGTGAAGACAAAAGGCTAATGGACTTTCTCCTTTTGTTGTGGGACACGTTTTGAATTTTCCAAGTTCTTCTGATGAATATGTAGATACTGAATATAAACCATGTGAAACGAAAAACACAATTATGTCAAGATTCTCCTTCAACTTTGAAAATGAAAACTGAGCTTCCAAATGTAGCACAGGCTTGCGGACAGGGGACTGGTGTTTCTGATAGACAGGAGGATTCTTATAAATGCAGGTTTAAAAGGTATGGGACCAATTATCAAAGAAGATTCTTCTAAAGTAATCAATCGTAGCAAAATCAGAAAGAAAAGAATAAAAACCAGCAGTGACTTGAAAAGGAAAAATGAAGGAAAATACTCTTCATCGCATTATGGGATATACTTTGACGGCCAAAAACACAAGACTTTTATTCGGGTTAAGGAAGGAAAAAGGGTAGCTATAAAGACCATAACAGAATGTCAAGATTCTCCTTCAACTTTGAAAATGAAAACTGAGCTTCCAAATGTAGCACAGGCTTGCGACAGGACTGGTGTTTCTGATAGAGCAGGAGGAATTCTTATAAATGCAGGTTTAAAAGGTATGGGACCAATTATCAAAGAAGATTCTTCTAAAGTAATCGATCGTAGCAAAATCAGAAAGGAAAGAATAAAAACCAGCAGTGACTTGAAAAGGAAAAATGAAGGAAAATACTCTTCATCGCATTATGGGATATACTTTGACGGCCAAAAACACAAGACTTTTATTCGGGTTAAGGAAGGAAAAAGGGTAGCTATAAAGACCATAACAGAAGAGCATATTGTTCTATTTTCAGAACCAGGATCTATATATCTTGGTCATGCCACTTCTACATCTGGCAGTTATCATATTATTAAAATGAGCATATTAACTTTTTTAGGGAAAAATGTTTATCTTTCAAAGTTTTCAAGGTGTTGGTTGTGATGGAACAATGGTTAATATAGGTTCTAAAAATGGTATAATAAGACAACTTGAGCGTTCTATGGGACGCCCTTTGCAATGTTTGTGTTTACTACATACAAATAAATTACTATTACATCATATATTGCAACATTTTGGACGGAAAATTTAGTATTGTACCAAAATGGTATTAGTGGAGAAATTGGAAAGTTAGAACTTTGCGAAATGATGCCTGTATTAAGGTTTGAAAAGATAGAAATAACCTTGCCTGATGTTGCCCTTAATGAACTTAGTACAGATCAACGATATTTCTACGAAATGTGTACTGGAATTTCAAACGAAAATATTTCTTTAAGCTTGTCACGAAAGGATCCAGGAAAATGTGTCATTTCAGGTGGTTAATGACAGCAAATAGAATTTTGAGATTATATGTTTCAACAAAAGACCCATCGGGGAACTTGAAAGTTTTAACAGAGTATGTTATTAGAGTATACGCATGCACATGGTTTGATATTAAAACTCAGTCATCTTGTCGGCATGGGAGTCAACACTTTTACAGCATAATGAAAAATCTCGATTTCTGCCTGAAGAGTTAAGGAGCATAATAAGTCGAACATTGCAAAGAAACGCATATTGTGGTCATCCAGAAAATATTCTGTTGGCAATGTTGGCCGACAGCCGAAAACACGTGAGAGAGTTGGGCTTTCGAAGAATTTTAAAATGTAGACAAATAGCTAAAGTAAAACAAAATGTTCGTGAATTTAAGATTTCTACGTTAAATTTCAAAGCAGACGACTATATAGATCTAATTGACTGACATTCAGTTACACTTACCGAACCACCACTTACAGTATCTATTTCTGATAATGAACTTAAGGCGATGATTTTGGACGTTCCTGCAGAAATTAATATTTTAAGATTCTTGTACCATTCACAAGCAGTAGAGCTTGGGTCAAATTAGTTACTGAAGCATTAGCCGCTGTGTGTGGCAACGAAGCACGAGTTGGATTCATTAGATAAAGAATAGCATTTCTAATTGCATTATGAAATATTCTGGGAAACATGTCAAATAACCTGCGGTGTCTCCCAAGGCTCTAATCCTGGACCTTTATTTTTTAGATTATATTTCAATGAAATGTTTAGTTCACATGACTCTTTCACTGATAATAAACAGAAAAATGGGTTAACACTATCATTGAA
>JABUQX010069811.1:7500-52506 GCA_015478945.1 Trachelipus rathkii | reverse complement strand
AAGGGGAATCTGCTGGGTGGATTGGATGAATAGGTAGTAGTTCGTATAGTACGCTTGTATGAAAATTGGTAAGATTGTAGTGGGCGAGTAGTTGGAAAGAATCACTTTCGTTAATCTTGCACAATATTTAATACCGTAATAATTATGAGGTGATTAGGGTGATTGTGAAAGATGTGTTTTTTTATAGTTTAGAGTATATTACTTTACTTGCTAAAAGATGTAACGTAGTTGTTTCTTTAATTTCTAGGCGAGATTGCAGGTTTTATAATGTCTGCTAAAAGTACGAGGTATTGCACTTTGATATATACAATCGATTTATGGAGATTTTTGTAGTCTGATAAATATGTTGTGATTTTAACGTGAATCTGGCAGCTATTTGAAATACATGAAAATAGTGTATGATCTCGATATGGAATATATACTCAGTTGAAATTTAATACAGAAAGCAAGGCGGCGAGAAGATGAGATTTGATTGATTGTATTATAGGATATAGGTTTTCTTTAATAATGAGCCGGTTTTTTTGGAAGTTGCTATAAGATTTCCATATATGTGGGTATTGAGGAAGAGCGGTAATATGATACCTTCTGTATATCCAAAATGGGTATTAGCGGAAGATTAAAGGAAGGTTTTTGAGAAACAATATTTAAAGTGTTCAACTCATTTTTATAATATTACTTCCTTAGTTGGGTGTAGTTCTAACTTCTGAGCCTAAATTCAAAGATAATGACAAAATTGTTAGAATAGTAATAATTATATCTAGTTTAGACTTTCGAATTTGTTCCTCGTGATGTCAATATTAACTCTGAAGTGATGCTATAATTCTATTGAATATAGTTAGGGTTAAGGCGAACTATAGGATGCACGGGTATTATGATGACATGTTTAGAGAAAGGAATGTGTGGATCAAATAATGTGCTGGTTCTACTTCTTTCCCCATTACGTTGAGAAGAATAAGAAAATAGGGAAACAAAGATAGATTTGTCAGGCCATCGGACGCTCCAAATAATATTAGGTTTTTTAATTGGGATTTTACTCAAAATTTGTTTTTACGTAGTGACCGATGAAATAGTATTCAAAGAGTTCTAGCTTATGAAATATGTGATTCAGATATTGACAAAGAGTTTAAATCTAGTTTCGACTTAATATAGGATTACTGCGTTTTTTTCGTTAGAGTAGTCTACCTCAGATAAATAGGAAGAATTCTAAAAAGGTAGTATCGTAGTGTTATTCCCAAGAATTAGTGAAGCGTGTGTACAGTTTTAGAAAAATTCTTAGATAGTTTCTCTATGAGATGATGGTTTAGTTATTTAACTTAAAATAATGTTGACGCTCGATTTCTAGTGGATTAGAATGTAAAATAGTTCTCTTGGTTCTATTCAAATTTGGATAGATGGCTATTTTCCTGGATGGAGAAGTCAGAAAAGTGAGATTTATCATATCTAGAATTTAAGATTTTCGTTCTTGAAGTTGGGGACTATTGTTCAGTTATAATTTCGATAGTTTGGCAAAATATGATTGTAGGATATTTGTGAGGGTATGGACGGGTGCCCAAACTACTATCCTTTCGTGTTTGCTTTGGTGAAATCTCTTGGTTTTGTTGAGATGTACAAGCGTATTCAATGTATCTGAAAGAAGATCGTTACACGTGAGGACTTTGTTTGTGTAGAAAGTATTTCCTATAGTGACAACTTTAGTGGGAGCTTCTTATAGTTTTAACAATTTGATCGCGATTTTACCATTTTACAATGTATTAGGTAAAATCATATAAATTGAGTTGTAACTCGAGTATGTATGTCAGCATTTGAAAGAAGAAGTTTATTGTAATTTCATTTGGAGATAATATATCAAATTTTTAAAAGCAGAAAAGCGAATGATTTATATTTTGTGTATTTATTTAGGGTGTTTCGTAAATGACGATGAGCTAATCCTTTTTCCAGTAATATTTGCTCTTAATTTGATTTATGAACTATTCATAGTTATGCGATGATTTTCCGATCTTCTATAGAAAAAATGCGTAAGTGTCTGTATAATTGTTTAAAAATAAATATTGTTAAATATGGCTGTTTTTCTAAATTTTAACATATGCCTAATGTATTGAGAGAGCTCATAGAGAATTGTGACCTATTTTTTCGACTTAAATATCTTCAGACAGTTTTACGATAATTCTTGGAAAGCTTGGTTCAAATCTATGAAATTTGGACGTGATTTTAACGTGGCTGTTGTTTTTGCAAGACATTGGATAAAAAAAAAAATTGTTTTGTAGTTAGAGTTAAATACATTATCAAAAAGCAGAAAAGAGATGGTTTATAATGCTTTTAAGGGTGTAAGAATTTCACGTTGTTGAATTGGACCCGCTGATGAAAGTGTAATTATTCAGTATTAAAATCGGTAAAGATAGTTTGTAATATCTTTTTTATGTATTTAAATTTTAAATTCATAATGAAACAATGGAGTTTTTCTATTCAATCTATTCTAATTTTTCGGATAGTAGTAGACTTAGATAGGTACTCCTGATAGATGAACAGTATTAGATTCTAAGTTTCCAATGTGTTCTTAGAATATTGCGATCATTTTGTTATGGGATGGCTATGGAGTGAAGATAGTAATATTCTTTAAAATGTGATGGACGTAATGAGTTAACGTATGTTCAAGAGGCGCCAGCTGAGCCTCGAGGAGAGCTTCACATAGAAGAATAAAATGAGCAGCAAGGCTAATAAGATGGTTTTGATATACCTGTAAAAGGATGAGGATGAAGAGTCAGAGAGTATAGTGGTGTAAATAACTGTGTATTTTGTATAGTGGCGACGGATTTGTTGTTAAGTGGGTGAATACAATACCAGTGTTTGAATTTGTTGTATACTCGAAGAGGAATTGCCGAAAATACTCTGACATGTATCTCTCGAAAGTGCACACGAATTTCTGTTTATGGAAGAAGAAAAAATGTGAGAATCTTCGCGCACAAGATGCCGGGTTTTTTCATTAAATATATTAAGCGCATGTGATGAAATATGAGTAGAGAACTATGCGTAAGAGAATTGTGTTATCATTTGTGTTGCCGTTTCTAACGAGTTGAAATTATTTGGTCAATCCTTAAATCTGACATGCGTTTTAACTCAGGGGGGTTAGTTATCAGCATTTAATAAATGAATAATTGATTTTCGAAATATCTCCCTACATGCCTAGAAGAGAGGTCCGAACACGCAATTTATTATAGTTATGTGTAAATATCTTGAACGTTTTTTAATGTAAATCTTCAATATTCTCGTTTATTGTAGGTGATAGCACCATTTATCTGTATCTTCGTGATAGTGCTTAGTGAGCTCCCTCCTTCTAGATTTATAAAAAATAATTAACTTTACATAATACGCGTTGCATTATTTGCTCAAGATTCAGGAAAATTTATCACTCTTAAGAACTGCTCTTTTTTTTGTGAGAATTTTTTCGACGATTCGTTCTTTGCACAATTAGTTACTTCCCTACATATTGCAATTTTATTTTGGATAATCCTATTTAACTCGGATAGCTGTTTTTACTGAGGTCTATTCGCCACCTATAGCCATTAGTTGTATAGAGAGACAAATGGTGGTAGGTTCTCAAATGGAAAATACAAATTATAAAAAAGCAGATTGAATTAAGAGAGAATTTTAATTAATATTAGTTTTTATAGTGTTAATTAACTATTGTTGTGGTGCACGAATTTTCAAAAGAACTTTCATATACCAATAATATTTCATTATGTTGTATATAACCTGTTCATTATAAAAAATTTATTAATTCTAAAATTTACGCTTTTTCCTAAATATATTTTCAATCTATTCGGAATTATAATATGAGATACTACTTAAAATACGTAATTTTTCTTAATTAAATTGAAAATTATTTATGGTTAATAATCTTAAAATTGAGTTTTCTTTGCTCTTTTCAGCAGGAAAAAAAAACAGACATTTTTTTAAATTTTTCTCCCATCTATATTTTTTGATAAATGTCCATATATTCAAAAGCTAGAGAATGAGAAATTATTTAAATTGTTATTTTAATGTGATCTTAATTACTAGATGGTCAGTCTATATGAAAATTTCAATAATTTATAAGCTAGACTTTAATATTTTTAAACGATTGACTATTTAATGAGACCTTCACCTATATAATATACTATATATATCATATTATATATTATAATATATATCTATATATCAAAACCCTGTCATAAAGCAAAAGCACCTCTTCCTTATTGTTCTTTTTATATTTATAATATAAATCCCGCAGGTGTTTCCTGTTAAATTTCGCTGATTAAGATATCTTTTTTGCACATTACTTATATTCTTGAAGTATTGTAGGAGCGTAAGCTGTAAAAGGTGTAGTTCTTTTCTTTAGATTATATATATATATATACAAATCTCTCATCCAATGCATTTAACGTTATTTACAAAGCATTGTGAATAATAATAATTATTATTTTTATTGTATATTATACTTCTCTTTTTGTGTTTTATTTTTTCCTTACCACCTCATTTTTAGGAAAGAGAAGGATAATGTGTTTCTCAAATTTCATATACTAGTCTATTTTCAAAAATCAGGGAAAATGGCTCAATTATACACTTCAGAACACTATAGATTAGTTGAGGATGGTATCGTGAAAATTTACGTTTGTTAGGACTTATTCTCTTCCTAGATCTTTCACTTTTCTTTTTTTTATGTGCTCTTGTATGAAGTAATGTCCGAATATTAGGTTCTTAATTAGGACACCCCACATTCTTCCGTGTTTATCCACAATATAGGTCATATTATTGATTTGCGATAAGCACTATGACATCTTTTAATAATAAGATAATTTTTACTTTTTTCTCAAAATAATATCACTACAGGGGCCTTGTCTCTACACTAATCATTATATCACGATTTACACAACAGTTTTAAAAATGTTCTGGGAATTTTTAAAAGTGAAATTTTAAAAGCCCCCTATAAGATTTGCGATGAATTTGCTAATAATTTTTAAAGTTTTATGAGTCACTAGCTATAAATACACTTACTCGAAGAATTATAGAAATAGAGTTTTATAATCTTGATGGTAAGATATGTGTTTTGGCGTTTCCTCTTGATTTTTTAACTTAAAGTAGCTCCAACATCTCGATACATTATTTAAGAAATATCTTTATTATTTCATTTTCAATATAAGTTTAATCTATTCATAGTTTAGTATTATATATATATTTCAATTTTAAAATTCCACATTCTAGCTTGATTTTTCTTATTTATTTTTTTATCTTTTTTTATTTTGTATTATTTTTTATTTATTTTTTTGTTTTCTTTTCTATCCCTACTCTGCTATCACTCAAAGAACTATAGTGTTAGTTGTTGAAGATAATTATCTATTCACTCTCAATAACAATTAAGTTTAAACTGTATCCTAAAATTCCATTCGAGACCTATAGGCTTATAATAGTGGTCGACGATATTTGTCTAGTACACCTCTACATCTCAATGAACTATCCTCGTTAGAGGAAAGGTGCGACTCGATATATAGTCTGCATCAAATTTTCACAATCATTCAGCGTGATTACAATGGAATATTCCAAGGCAGGTGACATATCTCCATGCACGCGATTCTACTCAGAATTTTTCTCATTCATTAGTGTAGGATAACATGTACTAGTCCGGGATGGTTTTCTGATTTAGACTATCCTATGCGCCACTGAGACATTCAGAATCCCGTCGGAACTTGGTCTTTAAGATACGTATTCATAGTCGAGTAACTTCTATTAAGCTCACTCTCGATATATTCCTAACATCTTATATAGATGATATGAATCTCGAGATAGAAAGATCCACAGCGTAGATCACTTTCTATCATGTCGAGAGATATTGTATATTATTGGACAGACTCGGAGCGTCCAACCTGAGAATTCAGTGATCAGAGATAACTCGGATCTTACAAAACACTTATCGTCCTAATCATCATGTCTCCTTAAAATTATAACTTACCAACCAACATGATCATAATAATGACTGATTCGAATTATAGACGATATCGTGGAATCGAAACCTTTACTATTATGGTAGCTTACAGAGGGAACTTAGTAACTATCGTCGTGAGAACGACTACGAATTTATTCATAGAGATATTTACTATTCATCAAAGGTGACAGTGGCTATATAGGAAATAGCTCTCGGAAGATAAGACGTTTATATATACACTAGACGATTAATCGCTTTCAAGGGTTGCCCATAAATTTGTGTGACGAAATTTTATTGACGCCATATTGAACAAGATTATTGCTTTTTGCATCTTAACTAACTCCATTCCTATTACTGCTACAAAGGTGCATCCTGTTTAACGTATTGACTAGATGATATCAGTAACACATTATAATATTGCATTTGCCGCTGTGGCTCAAAAAATTGCTCGATCTATTTGCAAGCTAAAGGTTCAAGGTTTGAATCTCAAAGATGATGACGTGTTGGACAATGTGGGATTTCACCGACCTACAGTACCCAGCTACATGTTAGAGAATAACTGATTTTCGTTTAATTTTTATTTGTATTCTTCGACTTTCTAAGGCATGCTGTGCTCTGTATCTCACTCAACACTAGAGGCCACAACTCTCAGATAGTTCGATAAGGTATGTGAAGCTCACTCTCCTCACTTATATTAGAGAATCAAATTGTTTCATCATTATACATTCAATAATTATCGTGTTAAGTCATTCGTGTAAACATCTTTAAGCTTTATGTTCTCACAGTTTTAAACACATACTGACACTATTCTATGACAGCTCTAATAACATATATATATCGGATTATGACTTAGCACGTGACAATATTTATTTTATATAAATGGTTATCCAACTTTATTTCTGACAGACGTAAGATCCTACTATTCAAGAATTATAGATTTACTTTATGAATATCTTGATATTTCGATGTTGTTAAGCCATGTATCATATATATTAAATCTTAAAGATACTCTCTACATAGATGCTTACAGTTTTCATATGGTGTACCGATCCTTCACGATTTTTCATCAATGTTCTCTCATTATTCAGTTATCTAGTGGATCATGAGAAAGGACATGTTGTATATTTTCTATTGTCTTCTCTATCTCCTGCACACTCCTCTATTTCTCGTAATTTGTATATTGCGTATCTATCCATAGATTATTCATTTATAAATTTAAATTGTTTCTAATACTCTTGAATTTCTCTTGTTTTTACGCAGTGATGTTACAACTATAGAATCCTATGTGATATTAACCTAAATATATTTAATCCAACTTAGATGATTATTTATATACTGATTTAACCTGTATTATGTTATCATGTAATTAAGCTTCGACATATATATATAAGATCTATCCTTTGTCAGAATCTTACTACTTCATAAAGTCCATTTACCACTTCTGATGTTATATATTATTTTACATAATATTAATATCTTATAATATTCATGGAAGATTTAATGGAATGGAAGGTTTCGACGAAATTTGTCTTTTCGATATTATTACTCACTAATACACTTCTGGTATATCATTTTATACAATTTAATATTATGAATTATATATTATGTATTATGTAGTGTAAGTATGTGTGATTTTAAGCTATCATTTCTTCGGTATAGACACTTAAAAGGTGGATTACGACATTTATGAAATTATTATTTATTTTTGAGGTTAATAAAATAATAATATTTTGAATGTCGTTTAAGCTATTGTGCTCTAATTTATAAGTTGATACTCCATATTCTGTATTTTTAACACTCGCCACACTTTATTATGACAAACATTTTCATTTTGAAGGTATTAATATATATATTATTGGGTGATATTCAATAGTGATAAATATATACTAGCTGTTTTATGTGACTTAAAAATGGCAGCTAAAAATTAATATTCATTAGTCTACACTCGGTTATCTATTAATTTTATTAATATAGTATATATGTTTGCTATAGAACAATTGATCGGTATATTTAAATGGTCAACTTTTCTCGATGTATTATACTCAGTACTCAATTAACTACCACCTATCCGAACAATTTTTTATCACTCTAAAATTATATTATAATTTAGTATGCATATATATTTATGTTTTATGTAATGCACCTTACCATTTAGCAAAAAGTTTATAGCCAGATAGGTAAAAATTTATATTGTCTTAACACTAGTACCTCATCAAAACTAATAACAATCTTAAATACTCTCTTATTATTGATATTTTTGTAAATCATATGTGTATTTTAAAGTGTCTGTATATAATTTTACATCTGCATAGCCACTCACTCGAATTAATTATTAAAATTAATTTTTATATTTTTTTTTGCTATGACAACTTAAAAATCCCTATCATCAATATTTCACGATATTCTTCTTTGTCATATTGATCTATTCACTCAAGTCATATTTTACCACCCTACAGATATTATTTATTTTTCACACATAGTTTTTAGAATAGTGGTTAAGTATAATTTTTAGTTAATCGTTTCTCTTCGTGCATTCCAGTGAGTACACTATGACAGTATGTACATTGTATATAACTCTCTCTAGTATTCATTTATTATTGTCTAAGATGATGAATAGAATATGTGTTACAGATGGAAATAGCATATTTTTCCTAACATGTATCTCATATCGTCTGCCATTATTCTTATTTAATTACATCTCTATGGTCACGGAGTTCATATAAATTAATAATTTAATCTTTTATGAATAGTAGCTGTGTAAGTCATTGGAGTGTATGAGAGTTTAGCGAGTGATTCTCTCGATCTGTTTGTCCCAATCTTCAATCGCAAGATAACATATTTATAAAGAGCTTTTGTCTTTATTTGCACAAAATCTCTAGTTTGAGTGTAATAATATCTATCTCGCTCAATCTATGTCATATTCTAAAAAAATTTAACCACTTTGACTTATCCTGGAAGTTATTCAGCAATCTTCTAATAATTATATCCTTATTACAACATGTTACTCCGTATACTTAGTGTGAAATGGTGTTTCTTGACAAAGATCTTTTCTTATCACATATTTGATACTTTTGATTAGTTGCTGATCAGCAAGTCGTATAGAGTTCCGTCGTTACAGTCTCAGTAAAATCTTTCTAAAGCATTTTTGGAACCACCAAAAATAAGTGCTTGCTATCTATAAATTTGTGTGACCATAAGATAAAACAATTCACAAACAATGCTCAGGAAATAATAATGACCACTAACAATCTCAACTTTCTCTCATCGTATTTATAGTGATATCTCTAATATTACTACACCGTTATATTTATATATTAATTTATTTTATATCCGGCTTTAAATAATTTGTTACGTCTTCTTTTGCATTATACCAAATTCACTAAATTGTAATAACAAGGAGACCAACATGTTCAAACCCATCTTATATTAAAGGGAAATACTTATTCCCATTGGACTAAGAATTTATAAGTTGCAAAAGCTTTGTATATATACAGTGATTTATGCAGTCTAACTTATTAATCCAATTAAAAACATTTATCTTATATTTTTATATCCTTACTAAATTGCTTAATCCAAGTTCAGACAAAAATCATTATTCTGAAAGTAATATTCAATAACAAATTGAGAAATTAATATATAACGCGGAATGTTATAATAAAGCCATTATTGAATATAAATATAATAAATTTGTATTATTCATGAAGAGGTATCATAAAATTATCAAAAAAGCTAAAATAATATGAAGAATAATTTATATAATTTTTATTTATTTTTTATATTATAATATTCAACGTTTTTATAATTTCATTTTATATTTAATATTTCGATACCTATGTATTTTATCAACTACCTAAATTATTATTCAGTTACTTAGTCCTGATATATACAATACTTATTTATATACACTAGAACTTTTTAAACTTCTATAAAACTTACGATTTGTTTCTCTCGAAACTTATCATTCATCACATATCAAACTTTATTAATCACCTCTATAAATAGGTTAAATCTCCTAAAAATCTCTCTAAATATTTGAAATTTATTTCCTTATAAATATCTTTAAAATAATATATTTATTTTTTAATACTAGTTATGTTTTTTACAAGGTCTACTTTGCCTGTATCCGTGCCCGTCTGCCTGTCTCTTCCTCTGTCTTTGCTGACTTGCCAATCGTACATTAGTCTTACACTACTGCTCTAATTACTATTATGTTTATCATTCCTAGTAATTTTCGATTAATGATTTGGTGCCATCAGATGCTTTACTATCCAAAAATCTATTTATTCTATATACTCTCTGATCTTTAACTCAACAAATTTCAAAGCCGTCGATACATAAGAATATACGCTTATTTTTGTTCAGCGTATTCAACTATTCGTACTATAGATAAATTACAACCTTATTATAAATAGTACTTAAACATATTACTTTTATTTAATACATTGTAAAATATATAATTGACTTAAATCTATATATAACTGAAGTTCTTTAATATACATAGTAGATTTACTTCAAGACCATTTTTCTTGAAACATATATCTCTAAATACATATTGTATCATTACAACAATGGGATATTCAAAAATAGTCAGCAAAAGTCAATTAACATTTTAGTTTAGCGTGTTTTTAAGAAATCTCGCCTATGCGCATTCACTCATAGTACTTAGTTATGAAAATCTTCAATATTTATGTTTTTTATATATCTATAACCAAATTTATTCTCTCTCTCTGAAAGAAAATAAGTTTTTTAATACAAAAAATTTGCCTTCATACAGAATTTAATATCCTTCTTTTTATTGCTTATGACAAATTCCAAACTCCACTCTAAAGATCCTTTAATTCTGCTCATACTGTAATTTTTGCCTAAATCTTTTGTACTCGTTGAGATATATTCTAAGACTTCCTAACGTTAGTCAGTCATCTTGTTCCGTAAAATATGAGTCCTTATACCATCAGTGCTATTACGCCTACAAAGCCTTTCAAGGCGCATATAAAATGGAGATTTGATTCAGAAATAGCAATTATCAAAAACAAAATAATAAAGAGAATCTTTTTCATCGTTTTACGTGCTTAAATTGAAGTTTTTTTAATTGAAATTCAAGATTGTTTTCACTATATACCAAATATTTGCAGTAGTTGTGAAACCTGTTTTAATAAAAATAATTTAACTTCTAAATTACCGCTTTTTCTTAATCTTTACACCATTAAACGTAAGATTCTATAAAAAGTACGATTTTTCCTATAATTTAACTTCATTTCGAAAATATTTGATAAATCCTAAAATATTACGATTATTTAACGGTATTTTAGCATATTGAACAAATCATAAATAGTTTCATTGAAATGCATTCAAATATATATTCAGTTAGTTATAATTGTTTAGGCTGATCTTAAATTGACGTTTATTTATGGAAATTTTCAATCATTTACATTTTCAGCTTATATTATACATGAAAGTACACACATTACTGAAAAACCAGTTTATAATAAAAAATTTTTAACATTTACATAACTTTGTATCTTGATGCTTAAACTTTCATCATCTCACGAATTATAGAACTCTTAAAAGTACGATTATTTCCACTAAACTGTGTTTCAACATTTTGAACAATAATTTTTGGTAAATCACAATTGAAGTCTCTTTCACACGGAATTTCAGCATTTGATACAAAATAAGTGTTATCATTGGAAATATGCTTATTTCATAAAAGCCAGGAAAAGTGAATCTACTTCTATTAGAGTAGAGACTGCTACTAATGCTCCTTTCTAATGAAATTATAGCCAATACTTGTTTTTAAAAGTTACTCTCACAAAAATTCTTACTTAGAATTTTACAGACATCAGTCAAACATAAACTCTTAACTATCTAAAAATCCTTTTTCTATTCTGTAAATTTTACAAATCAATGTACAAATTGTGGAACTCTTAACAGCTGCTAATCGCTTTTTCCTAACTATAACATCTTAGCTAAATCTATTGTATAATCATTAAATTCGAACTATTTTTCTCAACCTTTTTTCAGATTTTGAAAAAATAAGGTTCTCAATCGAAATGCACTTTCAAAAAGCAGGAAAGAGATTTTATTAATTGTTTTATGGTTCCATTAAAATTACTTTTTTAAATCACATTTTCAATATTTGTCTTTATATATACCAAAAAATTATTTCAAAATTGTGATAATGTAATATTTAATCACAAATCTGAACTTTACTAAAATTGACGACTTGTTTCAAACAAATTTTATCACATTACGAATTCAATGATTTTCCTAAATTTCAACATTTGAAATTGTTTGGTTTAAAATCGTTATAGCAGAAGTAGATCTTTAACAGAGTGTTTCAGCCATTTCGAAAAGAAATAATATGTCTCTCATCATGAAATTGCACAATCTTCAAAAGCAGTAAACAGACAATATTGGATCAATAAAGGGATTCCACTTTTAGGTTCTATAACATTGACGTTTTTTTATTGAAATTCAATATTTGTTTTATATAACAAATATTCATTAGTTACTGGTGAAAACCTGTTTTAATAACACAATTTGTTAATTAACTTCTATAATTACGCTTATTCTTAAATTTTCACAGTTAAGAACTCTATTATGAACAAACTTCTTAAAATAACGGATAATTTTCCCTTAAATTTCCCCATCGATTTGACGAATAGTTTGGCAGTGAATCTTAAAATGAGTTTTACAACGGATATTTTCAGCTCATTCCAATGAAGGATAAATGTCCGCGACGTTTCAAATTTACAATGACGCAACTTTCCAAAACGCACAAAATGGAATTGTGTGTTAAAAGTTTTACAAGTCGGATGTCTTTCAACTTTGACGGCCTAGTTTGAGTTGTTAACATAGAAGAAGTCTATCACAACTCTATATATTGCCCCTCTATTTTACGATTTATACCACTAAATATTTCAATAAGATTAGACAAAGATGTATCATTCGACATAAAAATATTTATACTAAAGTTTAATAATGTACTTGTTTTTCTTAACATTTAATCCTCTATTATTATAAAATTTTATGATCTCTTCTAAAAGTACGATTTCTCATAAATTTCAAAACTACATCTATAATTTTACTTTTTGGCTCTCATATCATAACTTGAAATTAGAGTTTTTAACCTTTTATATTCATTCGCAGTTTAAAAACTTATCAAAGTTTATTCTCGAACATGCATATCTTCTACTTCCTAGTTTTCTCGAAGGATTTTCTCTCTCTCTCTAGTGTCTTTTTCCAGCTTCTTAATCGCAAATTTACACTAATACATCTGACTTCTTATACTTATCAGCCTCCAAATAAATCATTCACCGACATTTACGATTGTAGACACATACCCATTGTCCTTAATATAAAAAACATTTGAACTTTTAACAACATTACGCTTCTTCTAAACAAATTTTCATATTTCAATTTAGACTACTTAACAATTACACTTAATTTCTTACCTTTAAATTTTTCTAAATTTTGAAATCATTTTCTACCCATGTGTCTTTTTTATACTTCAAAACTCATGCTTTTCTTCAACTACATCCTGTATATAAGTCTTCCTGCACAGGAGTGTTTATCGGCTTGTGAAGTAAACATTCTTCTTTCACACACCATACGAACTATTTACATAACCACTCATTCTTTTATAAATTTACCAGAAGTACTGAGAAAACTCACCACATATAATAAGTTCAAGTCTCATTAGATCATTGAACGCATTTTTTAATGAATTTCTAATATCTGTATTATCTATATCTTTATATATCCCAGATATTATATTACCGATATGCTTCAACGCTTTTAATATAAAGGGCTACTCCACACTCGATAACGCTGGTTTGATAAAAAAATCACTAATTTTATTGCTCTTTTACCAACGTATTATGTAGCACCGCCATCTATTATCCAAACCGGTTAACAATCAACGAGGCATTTCTCTAACATTACTGACATATTCATGATATCGCAGTACATGATTGCTCAACACTTTAAAACCTCTAGGCATTTACACACAACTTTCCCTGACCTTACTCAACTCTTGACCATTTTTCAATTACTTTAATTCATGGGATCTCAATGGAAATCTAAGCTCATGTTTAAAAAGCTATACCCTAATAATTTAAAAGATAATACTCTAAACAATAGGATTCAAGCAGATAGGACTTGCTAATGCTAGCGTTCTATTTAAAGTGCTCGACAATCAGCCCAATAACGTTTTATTTAAATACCTAAACTTCCATCTTCAACCAACTTAATTTTAAACTTAAAGATATCATTTCTTGTTATTAAACATTTTACTTTTCTTAAACTTATCGTTTATTCCTCTCAAATTTCCATCTAACTTGCTACATCCTCATTATCATACAGTTTTACTTTCAAGCCTGTAGAATTTTTGACTCAAGGATTCGATATTCACATAAAATTCTTACAAATCATCTTTGTAACTTTCAACGATTTCCAATCTGCAACATTTTAGCTCCGGTCTTGTTTTTACTCTCTAATCAACTCTACGAGCCACAGGCCAGAACGCGCTCATGCTATCTCCGCCATATATCTTAATATCTACACATATCTCTCAGTTAATCTCTATCTCTAGCTAACATCTTACGTGAATACGCCTCATATTTTGTATACTGAAACACTAAAATATGTGTTATCTCCATTCAAGAATGCCTAATTTTTACTCAAAAAATAGAAGTATCAGAATATAAATATAATAATTATATCATTATACTATAATTCATTATTTTCAGGAGTACTCGATTTTTGGCTATTTATATATATATTCTTGGATGCCTGTATGCAAATGGAACTAATGTATCTTAAGTACTGAAAATTGATATATTCATTTTAAATATATTTATACCAGCGCTGTGCATTTTGACTACTACGCTAGTTTTAAAATTAATCAGGTCTCACCCCATAGTTGCTCTGAATGTGGGGCAAGAGGGAGCACTTGCCTACCCCTTATATTAGAAAAAAAAAGATTGGACAATGTGGTACTTATTGATAAAAAAAAACTAGATATCTACATATTGATTCTCGAGCTACAGTTTTATCTTTTAAAGTCGGGATCATCATGTGAATATGCAAAATATTTAATACTACTTTTATAATGCGGATTTTCTAAATTCTCTACTATATACTGCTAGTTGATGTCTGATATTAACTCATTTATCCATTATAATTTATAAGAATAATATATTCCCTCAAATTCGATTTTCTTTAAACGATGTATAGATTATTTCAGACATGCATCTCTCTAATATGGAACACAACTAGTAGTGGTAGGTACAGTCCATATTAATTTTGCTTATTGTTCGATTATAATAACAGACAAAGGTGGGAATTTGTATTAAATTCATTGTTCTTAAATCTATATGGGCCATCCATATTTGTATAGAGAATTGGACGTTTTTAATTTAATATATAAATCTCGATATATATTTGAGTCGTTCTTTCTTTGCTATGTAATGATAGTTATCTCAATAAATTATATAACTATATTACTATATTTTATGGTTTTTAAGAGTTTACAGTATGACATGTGTCTCATCTCATACTGACTGATAAGAGAAATTACTATACAAGCAAGATTCGTTTGCATTATATTGAAATATTATTATGCTAGCAAGCGTTTTTTTTTTTTTATGATTTCGTTTTTTTTTTTTTTTAAGACTTTAGGCCCTTCTTAACAGACTGTCCGGATTGAAGTTTTCAACTGTCAAGTACAACATTGAGAATATATAATACATTGTTCTTGACTATTGATTACAAAGTAATACTGCATCCTTATAACGGGATTTAGTTCAAAGTATGCACTTTACAAGTTGAAGGCGCATATATTTCCAGTAGAACCAAAGCGTATGTTTCTAGTTTCTATTTTTTTTATTCTGTTTATCTCTTCTTTTTTGGTTAAACCGTCAGTTTACATTCCTTCATTTGGAGATGGTTCAAAAATGCTTCGCTTGCGTTAGAAATATAAATGGTACAATTCTGAACAGAAGCATGTAGAGGACACGCTGAGTTTATTGGTCTCACCCTCTCTAGGGTGACTGCTAGATGACTCAAAATTATGTTATGAACCTTCATGCTGCTCGCAGATGCATGAATCACTCACTATTCACAGTGAGCTCGACACCTTTGTGCTCTCAATTTAAAATATTGTGCGGTTTCAGATTGATCAATTAAATTAATTATTATAAAATATTCTTTGATCAGACAAATACTCGACATAAAGATCCGACCTCACATCTCTCGCTGGCGCAAGACCTTAGTGCGCATTGCGGAATGCGGATGCGGATCTATATATCTCACTCACACTATCGCCGGATGCATCGCGGATGCGATGCTATACCTGCGCAGATAGAGCTAGAGGTATATCGCTTAACGTTTTAGTATATATATATATAATATATATTAGGTGTAATTTATAGTAATTAAAATTATATATTATCAATATATATTATATAATAATTAAATTATATAATATAATAATTATTTTATAATTATTTATAATTATTTATATTTATTTATTATAATATATATTATTATTATTTAATTTATTTAATTCCACATACTCCAATAATAACGATACCCTCCACCTTGGTACTTGAAAGTATATATATATTAATATATATAATATAATATATATATATATTATTATGATTATAATATGATTACCAAGGGCTCAGATACCTTTTCGAACTATTATCTGCGAAGGAGGATGTTTAACCAATTCATCGGTCATTCAGAATATCTATTTCCTCACCCACCTACTAATTCCATTTTACATCCATACAAATAAATCGACTAAACAGAGTGCTTGAGGTCCAATCAGTTCTCAGGGAATTTTTGAAACTAGAAATCATAGTTGTCTTTTTATTTAAATGCTCTCCAGACTCTTGCGGAACCATGACGGCCAAACTATATAAAGCGATAGAATTTAATATTAAATTTATAGTTATTATGTAACCTAAAAGGAAATAATATGTACGTTTTTAATGTAAAATTATCTAAATATTTGTTTTATACTATTTAAATACCAAAACTTAAATATTTTTCTAATTTTTAAGTTTGGTGAAAAACTTTTTATTAATAAATATATTTAATAACAATATTATTTTCTATAATAAAATAATAAATTATATATATAAATACATACATAGATACATATATTTTTTTTTACAAATTATTTCTTTTTAATATTCATTACTCATTAATTGCTTTTTCACGGGAGGACATTGTAGAGCACGAAGCAGCCCTTACAAGTAGGGCTTAACACGTAAGACCACCGTTATTTTTATGTTTTTTGTCCAAGGAGATGAGATAAACAGGGGAAATTATCTTGTCAGAAAATACTAACATACCCGGGAATTAGTTTACTCTGAGTGTAATGTCAGCGGTAATTTATATATGATCGCTTCATTCTTAAACGTTTATTGGTTTTCGAAAGGGAATGTTTTGTGACGTCCTCGAAAGCACGATGCTTGCGGTGCAAAGAGACAATACTGAATCTGGTGAGAGGAACAAAGAGTTGCCGTTGTAGGCAGAGTGGTAGAGGTGATGGAGAATGCGTATCATGGGTGGGTATCTACAACTCTTATAACAGATGGTGAAACAAAATGATTGAGAAGAGAATAAAATTGTCATTTAGGGGTATTATGGATCTTGCAGACAGGAATGTATGATTGGAGTTAATAGGAAAGCTGCTTATGTGGCAGGTGGGTTAGTGAGTATATATGGTGTTGGTGGATAGGTTCGTGAAATAGGAAATCAAAAAATATGTATGACGATAGATGAGGGCGTGAATGTAAGAGATAAAATGATTCATTGATAAGTAGTGGGTCAAGTATGTGTTGAATATTTGAGAAATTTATTCTTATAAGCGGAAGTATGTGTTCTATACTTATAGTTTAGTGTTATCGCTATCCCTATGGTTATTCAAATTGGATGATAAATGGATGGAGGTTATGACAAAAAGAATAGAGGTGGGGAGCGGAAAGGTGCAAGAAAATGGTTGTTAGAAATGATAGGAGCAGAATGAGGTGGGAGGAGTGCCACTACCTACTAATATACTGCGAGTGATTTGGTTTTGTGGTGGCGAAATCTAGAAGTTTTTGAGGAGTTGTTAGAAGAGAATTTCGCAACAGCTGTGTAATGAGGAGGGAGGCTTGAAAGAATAAAACCGTGAAGAATAATTAGAAGATAAAGGTTATATGAGTTGTGATGAGGACACTCTTGCTCAAGTAGTGTAAGAAGTAATGCTTAAAGATGAAGTGAGGCGCTGGAACAAGTGTCTGAGTCTTAAATTATATTAGAGCGTATATCGATCGAGCATGAGCAAGGAATACGGACGAATATATAGAAGAAATTAGTAGGAAGTTCTCGAAATTGGCTGTTAGGCATGAGTGGGCTGGATGCAAATTAAAATCGTTGGTGAATGTAAAGAGACTAAGTACTTTGAGGATGAGCTAAGGGTCTATACATTGAGGGTTGTTGTTTACCTGTGTTATTTGATATAGTCTAAGTGAGGACTTTGGTCTGGAATAAAGAGGAGATATTAGATCCTAAAGTTTAACTGTGTTTCAGTGATATGCTACTTTCATTAGATGTCTAGTTCGCATATGGTGTGAGAAGATTGTAATAGATCAGGAATGACTTATTAGGAGTGGTGTGGTGTGAAGAAAGGTGTAAATGATGAATAAATGAAAGTATGTGAGAATGGTTTGCATTATGGAAAGGATTGAATGACTAGTTCGCGTTGGTGGTTAGACGGAATGTATAGTGAGAGAGCTGTGTTGGGAACGACCGGAATAAGGAGAGACCGAGAAATTGTGGTTAAGTCAGTAAACACGAAATGTTCTTAAGGAAGAGAAATGTGGAGTATTTGGTAGCAGGCGAAAAGAAAGGATGATAACAGGATCAGTGACATGGCGACGGGAATTGAGATAGGGGGATAATGGTTTTGGCCACACCTGAGGACTAAAGGATGAACCCTTACTTTGACGATACTACCATAGAGGGGGTCACATCGCTGTCCCTATGAGCTTTAGGTGGACTTCTGACTTGCCGAAGATGAGATTCTCACTAATTAATGTTTATTGGGGGGGCTCATAAGGAATGGAGCTTTCTTTTCCGACTATGTCATGTTCTTCTACTGGACTATTATCTTATCCTTTGCTCGTTACGCATCCTTCCTCCAATTCTTCGAGAATTATGGAGAAGGAAGATAAAGTAAGAGATAAGTATGGTTATATAATACTAATATAATAATGATTTATATGATATTCACGGATTGTTCATAAAAATTTTAAATCATTAAAAAGGTATTATTAATATAAAATATTGTAATATTTCTCAAAAAAATATATTATATTATAACATAATAAATTTATGATTATATTATATTTATTTTATACTATGATTGTTAATTATATATTACTGAAAACATCGTATAGAAATGTAATATATAAATTATAGTTTTTATAGAAGTGCAGACAAAATTATCAATATATAGTTATCTAGTAGTTATAATATAAATAATATATTATTTTATATATAATTCTAATAAAATAAAATATACTAACTTATTAACTAAATACCCACTTACTAGTATAATATGAATAAATTATTTATAGTCTGTGTTTCAAGGACAATCTATAAGCAAATACAACATATTAGTCATTTAGCATTTTTGTATTTTGTTAAGTAAATGTATAAAAATTTATGTCCTTCTTGGAAGAATCTCTGAGGTGCTCAAAGTAGAAATAAACGGTAACGTGTCAAATAATGTGATTTTTAAAGCGAATTAGTTGACAAAATGATAACCGTTCTTGTCTCGAGAGTCTGAGAAGAGAGCTGAGAGAGTGAGGTCATTCCAAAACGAGCTTTGTTTGTAAAGTTGTCCACAGTAGCTCAAGTGTTGAGTGACTCCTTGTGTTTTACTATATGTTAGCACAAGTGATTATTCGTTTCTTATGTGTTCAAGTAACATATGTATTTTTAAGAAGTTTCTTATTGTCTGATATTTCTTTGAAAATTCCGATCTAGCAAGTGATCAAAAAGTAGTATTTATTCTCCAATTATTATATCTCGCTGTTCACAGAAAAGTGAAGTTTTATCTATTATAACTGTATATTAAGAAATGTATTATAACTGTGCATTTTCTATTCATATCTATTAATGTGAAAGACTATTCTTGAAGAAATTTATGGTTGGAAATAATAATTATAATTAAGATTTTAATTAGCTTATATAGTAATCGTATAAGACAATCTTCACCAGAAAATTAACTCAGGTATTATTTAGTATAATAAAGAACTATATTATATTACTACTTCTGTCTCTCTCCGTCAATGCCAAATGTCCATTATTATTATCTAAAGACTCGGGTCCTCCTCTCAGTAGCTCGAGTGCCTGACAGGAGGAATCAAGCTATACGAAGGGTTCGTGGACGGTATTTTTCTACACCATGTATACCCTGTACGTTAGGTAAGTGAGGGCTTTACTGCGAAAGCTCCATCATTAGGAAGAACTACTCCTCGTATAATATATACATAATGTAGCGCTTGGGTGTGCTTCTAGGATATGTACAATTACCTCGGAATAGGGGGAGATGGTACCATTACGTACTTTATGTTACTCCTTTGACCACGTCGATATTAGGGCTCAAGGAATGAAACCTTACACACAGTAATCTCCTCTGCAACAGACTGATGTGGTCTATCTGACATAGGGAAAGTTCAATATTTCATCATCATTTAATGAGCTCTTATTGTTATATTTATATAATATAAATTAAAATAGACTAATGGCGTTATACGTCTCTACTTAGCGAGCCTATCGGCTATTTGCGTTGTCTATCTCTATCATCAATTTAGTGCTTAAAAATTTTAAGAAATCTTATAGGGTTAGATTGTCATGATTCACCCCACAAGTGGTAGATGACAAAATATCGGAGCTCCCGTAACGTCGGGCAGTCCATCATTCCTCCGTACAGCTTTGCAAGTGGATTCGAAAGGGTAGGACTATTTCCCCCTCCGGGAGGGTCTCCCGGAACCCCGCTCTTTGTAATTGGCGCTGTATCAGCGGAGGCTGACATCGCGACTCCATTTACAACCCTACACAGGAGGCTATTCCGCACTGTAACAGGTGCCCTCAAGACACAACACTGTTTTCGGTAACTATACGTTACGGCTTAGAGCCCCCTATATGTAGAGGTTTTCTCGCTATTTTTACTTATAGAAGTATGATAGAGCTCATGAAACATGCTCTTAAATATGACTTATAATATCATGAAAAATTGTAAGGAAAAGATGAGCATAATTATAAAATTAAATGATGCTTGAGTTGATGGCATTACCGTAGTGCGGTTCTATAGTAGTGATTATATTAGAGAAATTGTAAAAGATCACATAATTAACAAAACAGTCACTTAATATAAAATATGCTATCATATAATGATTGGATTTTAATTAATATCTAAAAAAATACTGGGTGCCGTTAATGATCTAATTATAATATGCGTATTAATATTTATACACATCGCCATTTGAGACATTTTTTTCACGATAGTAAGAATTTAGGAGAATGGTATAAGTCTTATGAAAGAACATATGATGTGAAATAAGATTATTTTACACATTATAGGATATTCATAGAACAATGGAAGTGCTATATACAGTAGGCGTTTGGGATATAAGTGCCATGATGGAGTGTATATTATTAATGATGGTGATTTTTTAGAAATAGGAAGCCAAATCAATTACAAGAGAAATAATACACTAGAATGAACAAGCTACTTTTAATTATGTCAAGTTAAAGTCTACATGTTATATATTGTACATTTATTAAGACTCGAATCTCTCGGCACGAGGTTCGATAATATTTTGGGGGACTCATTGAGCATGCCTCAGTTCTCTATACCACAGTAACTAGTAAAAGTCTTAATTTTTATTGCTTAACCTGGATTTCATCTCATTAATTTATGATATAATATAAACTTTATATAATAAAAAATTGTAATTAAAAGTACTATACAGTAGATATAAGTCTCAAAATAAACATAACCTTAAAATATTTCCAAAAACTTTAATACTGCAATTAACTCTATCAAAAGTTAATACGATGATTAATGATAAAAAAAATGAAAAGGTCATTTCTGTGTTCATCAATCAAATAAAATATATGATTAAATAAAAAACTAATATAGAAACACATTTTTTTGTTGATTACATATTATACGATTAGTTATGATAATCTGAAAGTTTCTCATATACATATATATAATATTTCTAATTACACATATCACATGTAAAAATGTACAGAAGTATCGGCCATATTAACCAATAACGATACCACTATAATATATAACTATATACTATATATATATATAGATACTATCTCGCAATAAAATCAGGCATGATACTGTACTATAGATACGATACCAGTATAGATACTATCGGTACACCCCTAATATATATTAATACATATGATATATATATAGTATATTACTATTATATATATATAATATATATATACTATATTTGTATTAGGAAAATTTTTATGAACCTAATGATATATGAATTAGTATACTATCAATAAACTAATTTTCCATTTACAGCATTACTTTCTAAAACAGAATATCTATTTTGATTTATTAGTTGGGTGAGTTTTTTTTAACACTTACCTAGTATATTTATTAAAAAGGAAAATGTTTAAACATATATTTAACTTATACTTACTGAATTCTTGATCTATATATTACAAAAAAATATTGCCGATATATATATATAATATATAATAATCTTTTATAAATTATCTTAGTTGCGCAAGTTAGAGTAGCTTAGCTAAGTACCGGGGAAAGAAATCATATTTATAGATTTTTTTAGTACTTTACATTTATATTAGTAACAAATGCGAGTTGACTCGCTTTATTGTGTATTCTATCCTATTTGTATTATGTTTTATTTTTAAATATCCTATCTCTAGATTTACATGTACCGTAACACAACACTCACATGTTGAGGTAAATCATTTGTTGAATCACTTCTTTATGTATACAGTATAAACTAATATTGGGACCGGGAACAATGTGGATGATTGTTGATAATGCGAAAAAAATAAATATCAAAATTTCGGAAATACAATAATGACAGAAAAATAATAAAATATATTAATGCAATCGATATATTAAAAATCGGAACAAAGCATCGCATAGCAGCTAGTAGAATTATCATATTTAGATCCTATAACAGCAACAGAGATCGCGGTATAATATTGGGAACTGGTCTTGTTTGAAAAATTTTTTTCTTTGTACCGGCAACGATCATCTTATTCTGTCTTATTACTATATTCAGTTCTAGACATCGTGATGAGATGCGTTGTAATTATAACACGAAACACTATTCTGAAAAAAAAACCCAAGAATGTTCAAATAAAATCTACTTGACTTTATATAAAAGCATAGTATTATTGTTTAACAATATTTGATACAAAGTTAAAATAGTATGTAAAAAGTGTAATTAAAATAAAGAACACAGTCTTAGTAAAAAAGATAGTCGCAAAATGGACCAATGTATTAGCTAATCACTATAAAGAAATATAAAACTGTAAACATTTAATATTATAGTGCATATATAACCACACAGACCATTTATATTTATACTTCGATATCGTTAAAAAAGAAAATTCGTGTTACCTAGCTGAAAGACTTGAAAATAGAGAGATGAACATACAAAATAAGAACAGCATGGAGAAATGTGCAGGGATATATTGAAATAATATGTAAGGCAGTAGAAATGAACTGATTTTATATTCTGGCAATTATAATAATGATGATGTATGAACTATATGCATAACAAACTTACCTTCTTTATATAGTATTAATTAGGTCATTTATATCTAAATTATCATTATATCTGTTAAAAATTTGATTTAAATCAGGGTAAGGGGTTGTAGTGGATGAGTCCCATATTAAATAAGAAAATATTTTAGCTAGTACATACATTGTATTTAAAAAATAAATATAGATTTGACAACAGCGTTTAAATTTTTATTGTATGATGTTGTGTGATTACGAGGATATATTAAATTTAGCTGCATTTGCTCGATCTAGATCCAAATTACTAGAAAATTTTTGAAAAACGAATTTGGAACTATTGTTAAAGTTAACTATAATACTCATAATATGTTATAAGTATTAATATATATATATATATATATATTTAGTACCTATAGTCTATTTTAATGATTACTATTAAAAATCATATCCATGCATTATGGTGGAATTAAAAAATTCAATATTAATATCAGAATCTATTAACTTATATGCTATTAGCTCTATGCATAGTTATAATATATTTGTTAGACTTTATAACGTATATTTTAGTGTATAACATATATAGTATAATTATATCACACCGAGTCATTGTGTTCAGTGCATTTTGTTATTAAGAAATAGGATTATTTTATGCCTGATGATTACCGATATCGACTACTTTCTTCTGACGAGTAGCACTTATACTCGGAGTGAGCGTAAGTTGTGCATTGGAGCTAATTTTAGATGTACGCACATAGACTATAGTGTGTTGGCTCTGACTTCCAAGCTCTCACAGAACTGAGGTGAAAGATAGCACATCAATGAAATTGTGGTAAAAATCAATTTAATCTCGCAAAGCTAGTATGTGAAATTAAAACTTGAGGAGGAGAACCCCCTTCACAAAAATTTTGACCTTATTTGGTGAGCCTAGTGCTTCTGAAGTAAAACCTCACTTAGTGCTTACATTTTTGCGTCATTACTGTTTAATTATAAATTAACAATTTTAAATTACTATTTTAACATTAAGAGTATCTTAACATAAAATGCTGTGACATCTCCACTTCATATATATAATATAAATTGTCTATATCGTCCATATAATTGATTTCATATATATATCTATATCTTATTCCTATTATGATTGTATTATTTGTAATTTAATATTTTTACTACTAATGACCTCTAATATGCTATTCTACTAATTGCATCATCTTGCATCTGCTTGATTATTATTATTATTTTATTATTATTATTATATTCAGCTCTTTTATTATATATATCTATTACATTATGCAATCGATCTGCTCTCTCGATAATATATTATAGACTTGTGACAACAAGCTTTCCAATGAGGTCCATCCAGGTATTATGACTATTCAAAATTATTAAGATTCATTATATGAGATGTAGAAAGCTGTACCACAGGCTGTACTAGGATAGCTTGTTCTAAGTACACGTCAAGTACGACAGCACAGTCTAGCACCGACTCAGGATGGCACTTTCGCTGCGGGATAATGGTTAGTCGCACATTATTCCTCTGCAACGCTGAGCTACATTTGGGAAAAAAAAGGATGGATAAAAAGATGGTTCCCAGCACCTTAAATCATGTAAATAAAATCTTAATTGCCCTGACTGCACCATTGTATATCAATCATTTAACGACCAAAACTCACCCAGAAAAGCTTCAGTAATTTTTAATTCCAAATACTAATCGAAAGAACTAACTGTTAAGTTTTCTTGCTTCACATGTTATATTTTTCCAATCCCATTATATTAATTAAAATGTTATTAAAAGACTTGGATAGAAAATTTTGTTGCTCCTTTTCACGTCATTTCTTTCATTTATAATTTGATTTCAATTATCAAATATTGAAACTTTAATGTGCACTACTTCCTCTCTATTATCTCCATTAATTTCTTCTTTTATTGTAGCAGAGCGTAATATTTATGAGATAGCTATTTGTCTCTGTTAGTTATTGGACTGATTATTTTCCTTCTTCTCTCTATTCTCTTATTCTTGGTACATTAGCTAAATGTGCTTCTGACATGTCAGTTCTACAGATTATCCTTTGCATATATCATACGACACTATACCACTTTCCTTCTCTGGATAATATCGAGCTGAGTAAGATGGACCTTTATTGCACGTTATCGATTCCTAAGCATTACTCGTGATTCTCTTCACTTAAGTTTCAGTCTTCTTTCACCTATTGCATCTTCAGATCTCTCTCTGCATTTGATTAATTTCTTATCCACAGCTATTCCTTCCAGTTTCATTCTCGTCTATCAATCTCTCAGAACACGCTTCACATAAATTTAGTAATATTAATGGCCAATACTTCATCTCCCCTGGACACAACCCCAATACTTGTAGGAGGTTGGTTGAAAGCTATCTACTTGCAAAACCAGCAACTAATTGCAACTTTGACAACACTCGTCCAGAATATGCAACTGTACCCTTCTTATTTAAATAATGCCAGCTTTCCCAACTGTACTAGTCATACAAGTTTTACTAGAAACACCTGAATTTTTAAACCTTCTACAACTTATACATCTGTTCCAAAAACAAGGTTATCATCATCATGTCGACAGCATTCCTACTCTGTCACATCTCATCATGAGCCAACCAGACTTCAACAACAACAGCCCTGGTGGGCTGGATCTGTCTTCTCATGTACTTACTGCAAGAAACATGGACATGACATCAGAAAATGTCCTTTAAGACCATTCTGTCAGTATTGCGTTAAACGTGGACACATTTACAAAGAATGTTATCAGGCCCAAAACAAATGCATTAGATGTGATGAACAGGGCCATGTAATACAAGATTGTCCCCAAAGGAAACGCACACAACCACACTGCAATGCCACACTGAGATGTCCTTTCTGTGGTGGAGACCACCTGGGAATGAATTGCTTACAGAAAACAGCTAATTTAACATCTAAGCCACAAAAGCAAGTTAATAAGTGACGTAAACACTAACGATGATTCATACCTTGCCACCAAAATATACAGTGGACGTATTTGTAGGGGGCGGGAGTGGCTCACAGATTCTACCAAGGGGAATCGGAGAATTAGACAAACTGGAAGCTCTTCAGCGACGATAATTTATTGTTCATTAGACCTAGAAAATTTAAGGTGAAAATAATAACATTGCACGGTCATAATCACTAAATTAGAACAAGTAGCAGAGCCTTCTACATATACATGACACCTATATATTTTAGGGATTCGTAATGTGTTAGAGAAACACTCTGAGATGTGCCTTACATTCATATAATGGTCAAATACCAAGATTCATTGAATAGCTCTCCCCGAGACATGTCCATAACTCATATGTACATTACTACCTGAGATCTTATACTGTTAAGAGATTAATCGTGCCACTAAGTCTACTTAACTTCTGCGCAAATTCTGAGAGTATATCATCTGTTTTGTTACCATCACAGCACATAAACAAAATCAAAAATACAGACCCACATTTCCTACATTCCGGTCCCACAGACTTAATTTATCCGAGAGACATACTAATCGCATCTTGATTTCATTTCGTTAATCTTATCGGAGACTGAATTTCAATATATAGTCATACAGTCGTAATAGATGACGGTTTTTTCACATCAATCTTTCCTGTTCGCCTCAATTGTTTTCCAATTCAATCGGACTCTGGGTGTACCTTCTATTGCGTCTTCCTGACTTATCTTGCATAGAAACCGGAAAGGATTCTGCTATATTTAATCTAATTTCTTGTAACAGGAAGATCTTATCTGAAAATGACCCTAGTGACAGATATTAGTAAAGGCTATAAAGTGAATCATACTGAGAAGAATCTGAATGTAGCCATCTACAGTCACCCTTACAATCTGTTCTCCAACTTAACCATCATACGACATAGAAATCACTTAGGCACTCGTGATTTAGTCTGGTTCTGTGTTGGGAGGAGCCAACAGTAAGAATACAGAACTTCCAAACTATTATTGATTATCGTATCACTTGTTGTCAAATACTGGCTATTTTAACCGCGATATTAAGTGCTGACAGAAATGATAAGGAACAAACTTATCAAGACACATATAAGACCTTCTCAAACACCCTACTTGAGAAATACCCATTGAAGATGAACGACTTATTGGACTGCCCTCCTCTACAATACATCGAAATATGAACACACACGGAAGAGATGCTCTTATTCTACTACCTGATATCGGACGTTTTAAGACTCAGTGACTTCTCTCTACGCTCAGCGACTCAGGATCAATGAATATATATGAACAAACTATCTATGTGTTACAGCAATTGATACAATATGTATTCCTTTGATATTTTCTTCATCGGTATTTGTGCTAATGATTTTACTTATATGTTCTTTGCACTTTCGTTCTCTTCTTTTTTTTCATGGAATTAATGTAATATATTAATAATTGTTTTTACTTATTATCATCTAACCCGATCAATATAACAGTTTTGAAAGGGTTCCCTTCTATTACAGCACATTTATAGTCCTCTTTAGCATTTCTTGTATAGCCATCGCTTCACCCATGGCCTATCTAACACTTTTTATTATCCGATCAACTGTTACTGACGTGGTGGGATAATAATATGATCGAAGATGTACGGGAATAATTTTGAACCTGATACTGACATATATATATCTACAATATATAACTACTTTTCCACATTATACAGATACATCTATCTTGAAGACTTGCTGTTATGTGTACACAGCTTGTGTAAGTATTTATATATTATACTTTATTTTAACACTTATATACTTGTATAATTTATAATAAGATAAATGTTTATTTAAAAATACTTACTGATTCTTGAATGATATATATCAATAAAAAAAATTAATTTGACCTAAAATAATTAATTTACTTGAGTATCGCAAATTAACTGTTAAAGTACCATATATCCTCTTCTTGATTTTTTTTAGACATATAACACATTATATGTATGAGACCCCTGACTGCTATTGAGTCTAACTTACCCTAATTATTAGTAATATGCTACAAAAAACCCTCTAGATTTCTTATACCTATTTCATCGAATGGTTCGGATGTGTACTTATGTTTGTTATAACACTTTGAGGTACTATCAGGATGAATAATGACTATATATTTAATCTTTGTTTGTATGTTTCAACTTTGGAAAAAATATATAAATATAAAATCATGAAAAAAAAATAATAATTAATAAGTAATATATAAAATATATATATTATATCTGATAGAGATATATTTTCCATTTACAGTACATAGGTTACGCTAGTTTAGGATACCTATGTTTTAAGAAGTTTTTCTTGATACACCATAAACCTAAGTCCGCTATATCTAAATAAGTTACTTCATAGCTGAGGATGCTTGTTATAAGGAACTATTAAAGAACGCACAGAGAATGAAAGAAGAAAGGAAAGAATGTGAATTGAAACTGAAGAGAGGCGGGAAAATATGAATAATCTATGTTTCTACAACTATAATTAAGATAGGAAAAGTGTCAGAGTATGGAGGCAGAAAAAGATGTTTCTGTTAACTACGAGCCGGTCACTACATACTGGAGACCTTGTTATATCCTCTTTTCGTTAGAGAATATAAACAAGACTAAGGTGTAAAAACAGCTTATTTGTATGTCGTCTATCAATCAATATTCGTTTCTTTATAATGAAAATTTAATTTAGAGATAAGATTACGTGTTATACCGGCCCATAGTTTTGCTATATAATAAGTGGAATCGTTGTATGATATAAGAGGTAGGAATAGTGTAAGATTGCAATAGAAAAGAATGAAATTTTATTATTAAAGGTGATGTAACTTGGTTATAACTTATAAACTAAAATGCATAACAAACTTAAGCTTCTTTATGATATATGGTTCTTTAAATTTACTTTAAGTAATCAATTACAGTATTGTTTTACTTATTTATTCTTCGCTCTCTTTGTTCTTATAATTACATAATATATAAGTTTAAGTCTATTTAAACACAATATTTTATACTCCATATAACTTCTTTCTATGTAATGTATGAAGTAGAAGGACTCAATAAATAGTAGGGAGTAATTATTTTATGCTGATTGTATAATAATATATGTATAAGCTACCTCTACCCTCGCAACCATGTCCATTATTATTGATCACTTAAACTGGTTACCGCTATATCTGAGGATATCTAACTTTATATGATCTTTTTCATAACCTTGCATTAGGTGAGATTAAAAATTTAAAATAATTATTATAAGCATTTAAATAATTTTTTTGGACTAATATATAAGACTAATTATGCTATGTATATATAATTAATATCATATATATATGATGACTATTATAAAACCGTATAGTTCATTAAGGTATATTTATACAACACTGGTGTTGATCAGTGACAATAGTACTATCTTTTTAAATGTAGATTATCTAGATTTTAAAAGATGATGATGATTTAAGATGATGACAACTTTCAGTGCATGTTTCTACAGGGATTACAATTTGATCTAGCTAATATATGTTTGATTTGCTTATTACGTAACTGATAAAAATATGAAATTGTGGTAAAATCAATTAATAAAAAATTAAATAAAAACCTTTAAAAGAACCCCTAAGAAATTTATACCTATTACCTAATATATATACTCCTATGAATAAATACCTATATTATAGCTGTATTACTAAAGGAGATTTTGCTATATTTGTGGTATATGAAACGCTCCACCTTTCCACCCTGGATTCAATATAAATGTTCTTTTTATACAGCCACAACTCTAGAGATATGACTATTATAGTGCTATTATCTACATAATTTACATTTGAGTATTTAAATATCATATATGTCATTTGTTCTATATATGTGTCAATATATATACTATCGCTTTTATCAGGTAATAATTAATTTATTCTCAAGCCTATATATTGCTATATCTAAAAATTGCATCTACATTAATATAGCATCTGCTACTTATAGCCTTTTTATATTTTTGCATGAACGCGTGTATTTGAACTGACGGATATTAGACTTTTTCCGCATTAGACATATAGCACTATATGCTAACATATCACGATAGAGAAGGTACATTACGAGCACTCGTTTCAGAAAACTGTCAGTAGACAGTCTATTATCAGCGCTACACACTTCCGTAAAGTAATGTACCGCTATACCTTATGCAATCTTCTTTTCTCCAACTTAATTTTCTTCTTTTTAAATATAGTAAATTAAATTATATATAGTTAATATATATAATATTAATATTAATTATTATATGATATATATATTAATATATATATTAATAATAATACTATAATATATTATTATATAATATATATATATATATTATATTTTATATATATATATTAATAATTAATACTATATATATATATATCTTATATATATATATAATATATAAAAATAATATATATAAACTATAATCCATTTTGCTTTATGGTATGTATTGACATTTACCAGATGCCTAATATAGGTTCGGTCACCTTTATCCTGTTTATACTGCGTTCATACCCCACTTCACATCCTCCAGTTAACACATCTTAGAGACTACCTAATTTTATCATACAGCTATTACCATATACTGGGTATACCGGTATATTATATTATATATAATATATATACTTTATATACACATTATATATTATCTACACAACCTTATACAGCTCTTATTAGACAACATATACAATAATACAATAACTAACCCATCTATCACTATCACATTTACCTTTTGTTGGGAGAAAAAAATTTACCTAGAATCGTATTACTACTTGTCCTGTACGTGATGTAGAAGGCGACTAAGGGACGGTGGTAAGTTAAGGTATTAATGGCTTAGCACCCAGTATAACCACATTTATCTTTTGCCATGAGAATGCTAATGCATGCATCGAGAAGGTCGTATGAATGCGCCGTATAATGACGACCTTCTTATATCTTTTCTAGGCAAAAAATGTATGATCGGTTGTGGTATATATACTACATTGAGTAAATGTCGAGGGAGAAGTAAGGAGAGTTAGTAGGTGATGGATGTATTTATAGATACAAGCGTGCAAATTTGGATTTGCTTGCTGTGAACTGAAATATGGACTTTGAAAGGATATAAACCAGATAAGGAAAAATTATAAGATGAGATTGGTGGAGTCGTCATATAAATACAGTTTCGCTAGCTTGTGAACGTTACAAAAGTGATGGTAAGGAATGAGTAGGGGATAAAGAATAGTTGATTATTGCTTAATTTTGCTGTTATTTTGTTAGTGCATTATTGAGTATGGTTTTGTGTGGTTGTGAGCTCACTCAGAATTTGCAATTAAGGTTACAATTTAGAGTTTTTGATTATATGTGTCATTGATTATGTGATAGAAACCAAGTGGGTTCGTAGACATAAATGGTAGCCCATGTCACTTGAGGTAATTTGTTTAGACAACGAATAGATATATAAATGTCGATCGATCTGGAGATGATGTGGGTTGTGATGGTGGCGGGAGTCAGCAGGGTGTATCTCCAGATCTCTATCTTGCCACCAATCATCCTCTGCGACCTAACAATCATGAGGCCAAGGATTTTTTTTTACAGGTTTGGCACTAACTCATATACTCACGGGCAGAGCCTTATTTGAGGAGGGGGCATGCGCTAGTATAACACTCCAAGTAGGTTTCTACTCATCTAGGCGCCAATATTGAACACGCGAATAAAATGAGGTAGTTAGAGGACTGACAGAGCTATAAAGTTTAGATGGAAGTAATTAACTACAGCTGGAAATACAGATAAGATTAGGTAAGTAAGAATTCCTACAGATACAAGAGGTGTGCTAGGTAAAAATAAAGCGAGCACAGCAGTGAACTAAGGTCCTAAGATGATTACCTATATAGAATGTTACATATTCCTAAACTCGATGCAACGAGACACTGCACACTATCTATATATTACCGTGTGCTCACGAGTGGCGCCGTAAAGGTGGTGGTACGTATACTATGAAGATATAATGTATGTCTAGCCTCGAAAGATAACTGCCTATAGCTTATTTCGTACCTATTAAGGATATGTAAGTATTAAAGCATACCTATAAACATCTAGCGCCGCAATCAAAAAGATATAGCAGGTACAGCGTGAACTGGAAGGTAATAAGAACATTTATAAGTTATGCCTATTTGGCCTATTAGACTAGTCGACCGCTTTTCGATAAAGCACGGGTGATAAACAACAAAAGAACACACAACCACTCTTTCAGTTTTCACTCTGCCTCAGAATATGAGAGCAAGCTATCTTAACTCCATATACATGAGGCCGATAAATTAGGAGCACCCTTTCACTTGTTAATAATGTGGCATTGCATATTGAGAAGACGGGAGCTAAAGGAGATTCTCTCCAGTTATAAACGGAGGCTTATCACATCAGCGCTATCTTTGAGGACACAATGCCTTTCGCTTATACATAGCGCTGTCAGATACTTTGTTTTATGTAAGAGTTTTTCTATGGACCTTTTTGTTATAATATAATAAATGTTAAGTTAAGAACGCACTAGGATGGCTATTAAACAATAAAAATTGTCAACAATGTACATATCAGAGGAAAGAACAACTGCACGACATAAACTGCTCGAAAGAGCTAGTAAAGATAAGGCATGTTTCTGGGAAGTGGGAGATTATAGTTAGTCATAGTATGGAGTTGGTTTTGTTACAATGTAGAAATTTTTGAGATATTCAATACAAAAGGTTGAGACGACACTCGAAAAAACACTTCATTCACAAAGTGAGTAAGAATATTCATGTAAAAATTTAACATGGAATCTCAGGACATCTAAAGAAATAAGAATAACGTTGATTTTAGTAATTTTTATGACGCCGTAAAGTGGCAGTATTTCCTAATTTTGTGGAAAGGTAATGAAAATAGAGCGGAGGCGATAGGTAGTAGTTATATCAGGGATTCGAGCCTTGATAGAATGCATAGTTAGACGATCACCCCTTCCGGCCCATCACCCATTATGAAATAGCGTCTAGATTGGATAGTGGCACAATTAGGCAACTGATCATCTTACTATAACCCGTAAAAGTAGGAGATACTAAGATACATGAAGAATGTATAAGAAGGATCTAACCCACTATTGACATAAAAAAAGAAGCAAGTCGCTCCCCCATAACACCTCCTGAATATGGACAAAGAGCAAGCCGCCACGTAAGACGCGTGTTGATGGGCGTTTACTTTAAAACACACGCCAATATTGCGCTATTTGAAAGAAGCAGACAGATTAGAAACGAATTAACGGCCACAGTCGAGGAGGCAATAACGCGCAAGAGGATGGGATCCGTGACGAGAACAGTGCACATATACTCAAATCAACCATGGCTCCAGACCAATGACTTCTCGGACTAAGAGTCAACTCGGCGGCTCTGTAGCCTCCCCCAATCAACAGATATCCCAGAGATTTTAAGAGTTGAAATTAATACAAAATATAAGCTCCAGGTTAGATAGGTAAAGGATTATTGCACACAGTACGACAGAAAAATCGGGGGGGTGAAGGGGTTGCCGAAACAGTCGATATCAAGCGTACGATCGCGATGGGAAATAGGAGTTTCGCAGGTAGGATTATGACTACCATCATAAGAAACGCGAGCAATTATGGAAGAAGTGGTATTCATCAAGGGACTGCTAATTTAGAGTATTACTATGAATACTAATAGTGAGCGAGCTCATACTAGGGCATGAATAGTTATAGATAGGGAATTGCAGAAGCGGTGTTCGTGACAAGGGTTGCTAAAAAACCCAAGGTTTTTTAAAATCTGGCCTATACACGCATCCCCAGCAGACAGGCGATTTTTATAGATATTCTATATAACTGGGGTATAGGGTAGTATTTATAACTTAAAATACATTATAGGTTAGGAGTGTCCTACAGTACTATCGTTATATATATAATATATAAACCATTATATAAGCAATAAGACTATTCCCTATAACCTATAATAAACTCACAATGGGTTGACATATACCCGCGTTGTACTATCAGGATATGTTATTATTCTTATAGATTAGTAGGTATATGCAGTATATATTACTCATATGTAAGTTAATATAATAGAAAATTATATACAGTGCGTGATATAGAGTGACGGTTGTGATAGTCACTATATATTCTAGCTACAATCTGAAAATAATAGTATTAGATTTGAGATATACTCTATGTAATATATATTAATATATATTAATATATTATATATAATAGCTATATATATATATATTAAATATATATATATAGGTATATAGTTGCAATTTAGAATTTATTTGTAAGCTAATGATTTAAAATTTCTTTCATAAGAATTAAATTATGTAGACGTTAAATTTACTTATTAGTGTTCAATATGACTTTTCCTAAAGTGACTATTAATAAATAATTGATTATATGTTATTATATAATTATATTAAAAAACTCACATAACATTTCTTTCACACTAACATACTTTTAAACTGACTAAGTGTCAATTATATATTATGTTTTAATAATTTTACTGTTACATATTTAATCTATATCATTCTTAAACTAATATATAATCAATCTACACATTATTAACTTTTTATAAGAAACTATAACGTTATAACGCCTTTCATTTATTGTACCCCGGCCGGCTTTTTTGTAATAGGTAAAAGCTATCCATCAAGCTCTTTGGTGGTGATAAGTATAGTATGTGAGCATACTTACTCCCACCTAGGCAGTAAGTTGCCTATACTATATCACAATGCAACGCCTGGATAGCGGTTTTCCTTATTTTTTTATAAGAATAATGGTATATAGATAACTAATCGTGGAAGATACCAAACACTTAGAGAGGTAAAAGTTGCTTAGTTATTGAGAAGACTAATAGAGAGAGTATAATAAGTTTATGTAAATATACATGAAAGGGGGGAGGCGGGGTAAAAGCAGGAACTACTACTTATCACTCTAAATAACCTCGGGAGGAATGCCCATCAGGTATAGTAACTAATATTATATATAATAATATTATATATATATCATATATATATATCTACGCACTTCCTTAAACTTAGTATCTAATATATATATATATATAGTATATATTAACAGATTTCTTCCAAAAGGTATAGGTGCCCACATGTATATATGCACTACCTGATTGCAAATAACATAATGTATCTACATAAGGTAATGGCATTAAGGAATCACTACCGAGATGGAGAAATTGAGTAGGAAGAGGATATAACGTACTAGAGGTTCTATTAGAGTAGCTTGAAGTTATAGAGGAAATAATAATGGAGGACCGACGAGAGATAGCTTAGGCCAAGGTGAGTAGCAGAAAGATTTTGTTTAGATAATGAGAGAAACCTAATAAGAGCGGTATATATGCAGTATAGCACATTTCTTATTTATGATGAAAAAGCCTAGCTTTGCTTAAGTTATACGTAAATATAAAAGTATTACCACCTGCGAGATCGATTTCTAGCTTGGAATAATTGATAATAATACTATAACTAATAATATAGAGAGTGATTATAAGGAGACGAGTAATTATATATTTATTATTTCCACTCCACTGATATCGCAACTTATAGATCTCTATGTATCCTATGAATCGAGTCACAGTGAATATGCACTTACGCCAATCGAACAATGGACCTATGTATGAAATGAACAGATTTAGTTGGAGAAGGCAATGAACCTATAGCTCATCCCCACTCCATTCAAATTGTATTATTTACAATAGGCTCTCCTATCCTTAATCTTTATACAATCTTTAATTAAACTATCCTCATCGTCATACCACCTTATTCCCCTCATTACTGATGCAGCCAAAACTGCTATCATCTGCAAACTTAGGAAACTTACATTTAAGCCCCTTGTCTAAATATTTTATACATGTATGCGGAACAGCCACTTGACCTAACGAAATCGTTACGGACACACAAACATGTCTCCTCATCTTCCATTAAATCAATTACTTTTCATTTTCATTGATTAACTATTATTATTATTATCTGTTATTATTATTATTATATTAATTATTTTATTAATTATTATCTATTATTCATTATTATCTAATTAAGAGACTTATGGAATCAAAAATTTATCGCTTAAATAATTTTGGAGGGTTGAACCCCTGACCCCCACAAGCCTTAATTTTATATAACGTATATATTATATATATATATATATATATATATATTCATATAGTATATATTATATATATATATATATATATATATATATATATATATATTATATATATATATATATATATTATATATATATATATATAATATATATATATATAATATATCTATATATAATATAGAAGAGAGAGAGAGAAGAGAGAGAGTAGAGAGAGAGAGAGAGAGGAGAGAGAGAGAGCAGAGAAGAGAGAAGAGAGAGAGAGAGGAGAAGAGAGAAGAGAGAGAGAGAGAGAGAGAGAGAGAGAGAGAGAGAAGAGGAGGAGAGAGAGAGAGAGAAGAGGAGAGAGAGAGAGAGAGAGAGAGAGAGAGAGGAGAGAGAGAGCGAGAGAGAGAGAGAGAGGAGAGAGGAAGAGAGAGAGAGAAGAAGAGAGAGAGAGAGAGAGAAGAGACGGAGAGGAGAGATGAGAGAGAGAGAGAGAGCCGAGAGAGAGAGAGAGAGAGAAGAGAGAGAGAGAAGAGCGAGAATAGGAGAGAGAGAGAGAGAGAGGAGAGAGAGAGAGAGAAGAGTTAGAGAGGAGAGAGAGGAAAGAGAAAGAGAAGAGAAAGAGAAAGAGCAAGAGACAGAGAAAAGAGAAAGAAGAGAGAGAGATGAGAAGAGAGAGAGAGAGAGAGAGAGAGAGACGAAGAGAGAGAGAGGAGCAGACAAATTTTTTTTAAAATCATACTTTTTCACTTATAAAAAAGTCAAAAATTTACTAAGATCGTCATCGTCAAAATTTTCAATAATCATCCCCTCACTACTTTTTATTGAACATTAATAGAAAAAAATGTAATGGACTCGATAATCCATAATTTTTTATAAAGAAAAATACGGATAACCATCTTGACAATATCTAAAACTCATTTATAATAAAATACGATCTTTAATGATCTGTCATTAAATCAGTGGTGCTTATAGAATCATTGATGTCAATGGCTTGAACAACAAGTCAGTTAAATCGCAGTTTTTCACTTTAACTTTTTTACCAACAAACCTTGTTTGCCTTACATGCAATTATCTTATTATTATTATTATTATATTATTAATTATTATTCATTAATTAATTATTATTATTATTCATTATCTACCTTTTTTTACTATTAATTTTAAACATGTAATTTTTGTCCCCTATATTTTTGTCCGGGAAACTACTCTGCTTATAAAATATCGATATATATGTTTTTTATTAAAAATTTATAAATTAGATCTAATAATCGATTATCGATAAGTAATTGTTATCTACAATCTATACCTATAACATAATAAATATATAAGGTATAAACTATATATATATATATATATATATATATAATATAATAGTCTATATAATCTTATATATATATATATATATATATATATATATATTTATATATACTACATAACTTTATAGTATACCTATATATTATATAGCGGTAATATATATATATATATATATATAATATATATATATTATATATATATATTATATATATATATTAATATAGTCTACTCTATCATAATCTATTAATCCCACCGGGAGAGTACACGCATACCGAAGCGTTGAACTTACCTCCATCTTTTAATGTCGCGCTTTCTCTTCACTTGCGTTCATCCATTCTTTACACACTACATCCTCCAGGCAACATATCTACTGACCCAACCCATTTATACACATATTCATTACACCATACTTAACGTCACTACCCCCTCCTCTAGACAACACTCTCTACATATTCTAACACGTATATCTGTGTGTGGAAGAAAGAATTCCCCAACATCGATGTCCTTCGCGTGTCCGTAGAAGGCGACTAAGCGGAACGGTCGCGTAGCCTCATGGGTTGCTGCCCACTCCCACCTATCTCTTGCTAGGAATGCTGAAGCATGCCTCGAGTGGTCGTGATGCCGTAAACGGCCTTCTAATTTTTCGGCGAAATTGGTATAAATCGTATTGGTACAGGCAAATGTCAGAGATATAAATGTTGAGGAGACAGAGGAGAGACGTGAATAGATGTACTTGAAAAGGAGAAATTTGATTTGCTCGCCGTGACTGAAACCGAGATGAAAGGAAAGTGAAAATGAGCGGAGTGGTGTGAAATGTGTGTGTGCGCTGGTGTAGAGAGGAATGAGAAGGGTAGAGAAGGAGTTGCAATTTTTGATGAGTGACTTGTGTGGTACAGAGCTATGAAAGATTTTGTGTGTGTGAGTCCTGAATTCTAATAGTTAAATTTAAATTGAAAAGGTTGAAAGGTATGTGTGTTTGTGACGTATGGTCCATCTGAGGGAACCGTTTGAAGAGTACGATTTTTTGGATAATCTGATTTTTGGATGGGATGGGTGAGTAGGAGCTTTCAGATTGATAGTGTTGGGCGGACTGAATGGTTGGATGGTGATTCAAAAAGGGATGATATAACCGGTGGTTTTGGGGTGTCAGGAGAAAATGAGAATGGTAAGAAGGTGATTGATTCTATGAGGGGAGAGGTGTGTGTGTTAGCCATAACTTCTTTTTAAAACAAAGATATCCATAAAGTATAAGATTGGTAGTAGGGTGGAGAGATGGCCATCGAAGTGAAAAGTATGATTGATTTTGTGTTGGTGAAGAAGGAGATGTTGAAGTATGTGTTGGATGTTAAATCAGTGAGGGGTTTAGGAATGGGATTATCGGATCATTATGTTGTTCTATGTAAAATTAAGTTAGTGGGGGCTTGGATGGAGAAGAGGTTGATATACGGAAGGAAGTGGGGTAAAATTAAGAGTGAGAAGTTAAGTGAACAAGGTAATAAGGATAAGTATATAAGAGCGCTCGCAATTAAATCAGTTGAATGTGAACAAGTTGAAACTGAACAAATCTGGGAGTAAAATTTTTGTACCTAGGTTATTCTCAAACGTAGGTACAAAAATATAACAAATCATAATAAGCAATATTTTTTTTTTTTTTAAACGATTTTCTATGTTGTGATACAAGGGTTAAAATTATTATAAATATAATTGAAAGTCCTATAAGGAAGTAACATGCTACAGAAATAAAACGTTAACATACATAGTCAAATTCATAAGAAACCGCAGTCACTTTAATTCTCTATTAATACCTGACTTTCATCGAAGAGTTGGTCATAAAGTTGATCATTCTGAGTTTCCTCCTTTAATCCAAAGTTCGTCCTTAATGTTCGATTCTGCTTTCAACCATCATCATCATGCAATAAGACATTCCTCTCCTATTAAAAAAGATCTTTAATTTAAAAACTTTTCTGACAATAATAAATAAAAATGATATATAACAATATTTCATAATAATAATAATAATAATAATAATAATAAAATAATATATTCATAGACCTACCCTGACCTTTCCTCTAACTTGTGTATCTTGAAACCATTGCTTGTATTTCTGCGCTTAACAAAACTCTTCTTTCAACTTTCAACCCACAGTCTTTCCGTCCTTTGTATTCATTAGAAAGATTATCTAACAGGTAACAAATATCTCAAATTGATCCCAGAGCCTTTTCAGGCTAGAGTAAAATTAAGTCTTGTAATTTTTTTTAAATATTATTATGGAAAAATATAATTTGCATAACCTAGAAAAAAAAAAAATTATATATAATATATATATATATATATATATATATATATATATATATATATATATATATATATAATTATATTTATATTATATATTATCTATATTATATTATATATATATATATATACTATATATATCGGTATATATATATACCGGTATATATAATATATCTAAATATATATATATATATTATAATATAATATTATTATGTATATATATATATTCTTATATATAATATATATCTATATTATATATATAATTTATATATATATATATATATATATATTATATATATAATGTGCTGTTACATAAAAAAAACCCACCTCATTTTGACATAAAAAAAACTGCCACTCTGTAATCTCGGTAAAATTGATGTCTAAAGCGAAAAAATCTTGGGTGCACTTTAACGCATCTGTATGAGTGGACTAAATTCGTTATAATGGTTCGAAGTCGATTTTTTGAATTTTGGGAAATTTTTAAATTTTTGAAAAATTTAAAAATTTTCGGCGTTTTTGTGACGCGCATTTGGACTTTTCAAGCCATTTCACTGCATTAAGAATTTATAAAATAGCATGGATATTTGATTCATTCCTAGTTGGTCCATCTTGTCTCATTCCACACAATTTCAAGAAAAATTTTATGCACGCCCCTCCCCCCCGCCCCCAACAACCGAGTTGAATCAAAAATAAGAACCCACTTGAACACAAAAAAAAAAAACACTTCCAAATTAATTGAAAATGTGCATGTATACTGCGCTAATAACTCCTATCAACATGCTGTATGGTTGTTTTTTAGATTCTGTCAGTGTGGGGTCCGAAACCCCCCCAAAACTGTTCGGCGAACAGTAAAAAAAACCCACTGTGTAAAAAAAAAAACCATGTATATTTTTAACATTATTGTATTTATATATATATAAATATAATATATAATATTATATATTATATATACCTATTATATATAAATATATATTATAGTATATACTATATATATTTATATATATATATATATATATATATATATTATAGTATAATATATTTATACATATATTAGTGTTGCACAGGCACACTGCGTACAAAATTTTCGTCCGATACCCGATACCCGATACACATATCTTCCGGAACTCTATTTCCGTCGCTCGTCGTCTGATACATCGGGAGTACTGCTCCTATTCATTATAGTAAGAGTTACGATAACAATCCGGTATCTCAACTAAATACTCACCTATTTTCACTAAACCTCGACTACATAACAACCCCTACCGAGCGTATGTACCAACTACCCTACCCTACCCTCCCCCCCCCACCCCTCCCCACCCCCCCTCCCCCACCCCCCCCCCCCACCCCCACACCACCCCTCCCCACCCACCCTCACCCCACCCACCCCCCCACCACCTCGCACACCCACCCCACCCCCACCCACCCCCCACCCCACCCCCAACCCCCCACCCCCATCCCCACACCAACAACAAACAACAAAACCAACACTCACACACAAACCACCCTCCAAAACAAAAAATCATTCACAACAAAAAACCCCACCCCACCCACCCACCCCACCACACCCCCCCCCCCCCCACCCACCCCCACCCACCCCCCCCCCTCCTTCCCTCCACAACCCTACCCCCCTGCTCACTCTTTCTCAACCCAACGCACGAACCCTCCTTCCTTCTCCCATCCCCTGCCACCCCCCACTGCAACCACCACCCACTCCCCACCCCCACGCACCTCCCCGAGCCCACACCGCCCACCCGCACCGCCCCACCATACGGCAACAAACCCCACCACCCACCCCCCAGCGCGTGTGTGATAGGATAGTCAGTAAGTTGGTGATACGCAACCGCAGATCTAACATTGCATCGGCGATAAAAAGAGCCCCGGCAAGGTATAAACAGGGATACACTCGGTATCGGTGGTAGACCTCAGAAAAAATTGTGAGTACTTTGTAATCGTATCACCGGTGAATTCGGTATGAGGTATCACCGGACGAAAATATCACTTATGAATGTATTGCCGATACGCCGATACTCGGTGATACTATATTACTACTAATAAAGAATTGGCCTAATATATAGATATATATAATATCAAATATATATATATCTATATAAATATTATAATATATAATATATATATATATAAATAGTATAATAAGTATATAAATAATATATATATCATTATACACTAATTAATATATATATATATAATATATTAGTATTATTATATTTATCCTATTCTTCTACACAGAGTCTCCAAATTTTTTGAATCGCGTACCCTAAGTAATAATATTATTATAAGTTGTACCCTCTACAGGCCTGCATATACAAGAATAACTGATAACTAATATATTATAATTAATATATATTATAATTAATCATTATATATAATATATCATATATAATTATATATAATATTATTATAATATTGATAATATATACTATTTATATATATATATATAATATATATATATATATATAACTATTAATAATTATAATATAATATATATAACTATATATATATATTTAATTATAATACAATACTGATAAAAATATTATCTATATATAATCATATTAGGTATATTATATTATTATATTTATAATAATAATAATCAATACTAATTTAATATATAAATAATTTATCATATATAATAATAATAAAGTTAATATTTATATATAATATATATAATAATAATAAATAATAATAATAATCAGGATAATAATAATAATAGATAATCACGGGTAATTTAATAATAATATATTAATAAATAATTAGCTGCAGTGGTGAGCGACGTTATCCAGAATATTTTGTTGGAGGAGAGGTTTTGTACGGCGATAACCACCACACTTGACACAAGAATTAGAAAGAAAAAACCTTGACAAGAATTGTATTAGGATGAGGAGGATTGCTTGAAGAAGTAAAGCGAACAGTGAATAGGCCGAAAAGGCTCTTCTGACGTTGTTTAGATGCTCAATTTAAACAAGGTAGGAAAAGAAAGATATTGTGGTAAAGGGGATGATAATCTATTGTTTGTGGAGTGTGTTTGGGTGCGGCTTGAATGCGAGAATGAGGTTATCTCATATTTATGTTTTTGCTGGTGATTACCCCCTAGTCGGGGTGTGTGGGGGGGGGGACGGGGGCTGCAAGAGCATACACAAGGATTTTTCTGGCACAGATTGCTAGATCATTTTTATTGGGAGTGGTGATGAGATCAAGATGAGGAGCCCAAATTATCACGGTAATAGGGATATAGTGGGTCAAAAAGGAGTGTCTACAGTTATAGAGGCAATAAGTTTTTTGAGTGGTTTAGGTAAAGTATATGGACGAAATTTTATAGAAAACGTTAAAGTATTATAAACAAATTGGAGAGGAACAATGTGGTTTAGGGATGGTCGAGGATGTGTGGATCAGGAATTTACCTTGAGAATGCCTGGCAGAGAAATTCTCAGAAAGGAAGAAAGACGTTTTTCATGCTTTCTTGATTTTGGAAAGGCACTGAGAGAGTGCAAAGAGGGAAGTTGTGAAGAATAGAAAGTTATGGAGTAAATGGCTTGCTATTAAAGGGGATTAAAGCATTTTACATGAACAAGTAGAGGGCTGTGTTAGGATACATGGAGGAAGGGGAGTGTTTAAAATAGGAATGCTGGGTCCTGAACAAGGTTGTCTATGATCTCCATTGGTGTTTAATATCTTTATAGTTAGTGTATGTCTACGCGATATGGATAGATTTGGGAAAGGAGCTGATATGAATATGAATGAAAGTAATGGAGATAAGCGTCATACCTTTTGCCGACGAGAATTCTGTTTGTTGATTGCCGATACAAAAGAAAAACTGCTGGATTTGGTGCTTGATTTTGAACGAGTGTGCCAAGGAAAGGATTAAAATTAATTCAACTAAATGTAACGTGATGAAATTAGTGCAACCCAAAGGAGACGATTACTCGATTGGGTTGGGATACCATACAGGTCGATGGGGAAAGCTCTATAGCAAGCTATGTTTTAGATACTTAAGACGGATTTGGGGCATTCCGGAGGAATGAAGAAGAGTTGATCCTATGGTTCTATTGGTAAAGAGTAGTAATAGGCCTTGAGATTGGAAAAATGGAATTAACAAGAACGTAAAATAAGTGTTAGAGTTTATATTTGTTCCACACTGTTCTGTATGGATTGAGAAGTGGCATTACACTCAGACTGAACAAAAAAAAGAGTTGAGGTTTAGAAATGAAAGGTTTGGCGAGATATTGTGATGAAAGAGATAGATGAATTAAAAAATGTAGATCCCCGTATACACAAGCTTTGTTATTTGTTCTGAATTGGAAGTTTTTCCATGAAAGAAATTCCACCTTTCTCTAAATTTTCTAGTTTAGCCTTTATTCCCTCTAACTTTTGATAAACTTGTTTTTACTCGTTTCTCGATAACATTTATAACCCTAAAACTACTGCATACGATGTTCCTAAACTTCTTGTTTATGCCTTGTCTTTCGCCTGCATTGGACGCCCTTTCCAAAGATTTCACTTTCAGATTAGAAACTCTTA
>JABUQX010069810.1:47500-68729 GCA_015478945.1 Trachelipus rathkii | reverse complement strand
TTTATTTATTATTATTTATTTTTATTTATTTATTTCTTGTATTTATTTCACTGTTTTCTTTATATTATAATATATTATTATATATATATTTATATTGTTATTTTTTTTATTTTAAATTTAATATTTTATATATGATTTAAGATATTATATATTCTAGATAAGTATCTATATTTATATCAGAACTCCAATAACATAATTAAGGCCTGCCAATATGTATAATCTAATACATAAATTTAATAACTTTTATTTTCGGTACATCCTCAATATTTATATTCTGCATAACTCGGATTTCACAGCATCCCGGTGCATAATGCTGTCAATCATCTACTTACCTCTGAAGTATGACTCCTTCTTCATTACATAATATCTTCCTTCTTTATTCATTCTTTAATTCACTTCTTCATTCCTCCTTTCGAGTCTCTGTTTTTTGTACTCTTTTGGCAATCATTTTTTTTGGTCATGTCTGGATTTTTCCTGGCTTCCTTCTCACATGATTCAAAAGGGGGGTCCTAGACTCATCCGTTGGTTACGATTAACGGAGTCTTATTTAGTAGCGCGTTATTCTTATAAGATTACGAATTTACTTTACTAGTGGCAAGTTCCGAGCTATGTCTATAAGGCCTTTGACTACAATACACAATCCAAAACTATTTTTGTTTTAGATTTATAATAAACTTAACTTAATTTCTGAATTTGAAAAATTTTTGGACCTTAGAAGAAATTTTTCGGAAAAAGTCACAGTAAAGTATTAATTCTACTATATATATTATATTACTAACTGAATGTTTATTAACATATCGCATATATATAACACGCAGTGTACTCCTAGCACACGGTATGCCACTACCTAATACTCTGAATCCTTTCTACATAATACTCATCCTCCTTCTTCTCATTTAATTTCATTACTCATTTCCCCTTTCTCTTCATATCCTCATAATCTTCTTTCTTCTTCTTTATCCCTCTGTTATTTACCTCACTCTTTCATTTCTATTCTTATCTTTTTTATCAATTCTGGGACCAATCACCTTTATTTATACTCGGTGGTATAGGTTCTCTGGACTCTCGAAGCCGAATCTAAATCTACCAACTTAACTCGTCTCAGACTCTTGACTCCTCCAGCCTGTTCTCTGTAGTTTTCTCAAATCTTCTAATAAGATTATATATTTAATAATTTTTTAATTAGATGAGGGCAGCGCTCCCTTAACCTTACGGGGAGGAGCATGAGGTAGATCGTATATCTATTCTGTCTCCGAACGTAAGATTGCAAACGTCCATCATATTGACTCAACTATTTCAAAATTTTTAAGTAACGATTTGCGTTTTTAATTATTATATTCCTTAACATAGGTTTATAATTTACAGGAACGAATAATTGACCTTTGGCATCTTAAGTTTGGGACATCACCTACACTTTAGGTGGTTATCTACCTGAAATACTTAACGCTGTGGGATAGTTTTATTATTCACATACATACTTAGAACATATATCCAAGTTTGAAAGCGTATATTTCTTTCTATACCATCTATACATTTCAGTAGATATATTAATCGACTCAGTAAACCGGATGCGTATAGTATATGAAACCTCGGTCTGAATCACGAAGTCGTAGTGCGGTATAATAAAATTATCGATCCCTTACAGGGATCGTATTAATTTTTCGACTCAGATTCGATTTCCTTCGGAAATCGAATCTTCGATAGTAATTAATTAAAAAATAATAATGTGTTGTGTTATTTGCGACACTGCGCGCTCAGTATATTTCTTGTTCTTGTCGGTCATTACAGCTTTGGCGGTATACTTAGTTTGACCTCCAGGTGCTTTTTATTTTATTACATTTTTTTCTCGAGTTCCCCTCTATTATTTTACATTATCGTCTTAGTTAGAGTACTTTAAATTACTACCCCTCAAATCTTGCCAACTTCATTATTGCAGCGCAGTAGCTCAGAGTCGCCTGTAGTCCACTTACTAACTCGGAGAGTGTAACCACCCAATCTATAATATACTATCCTACAGACTTTGAAATTTACTCTCGTTACTGTTTTCGTACTTATCTAACCATATATATATTAGATTTAATTATTACCAAGTTTCAGACCTATAACTCTATTCCATCTTCATATCGAAAAGGGTGGAGGATCCCCGGATGTCGGAATATACTACTACTATTAAATATTATTATTATAATATTTATTATTTATTATATTATATATATATATAATATTTTTATATATATATATATATATTATATAATATTAATATATATATTTTTAATTATATTATATATATATATATTATATATTTAAATTATATATTATATATGATTTAGTAATTAGATTATTTAGGAGAGTTGTAATTTTAGTAAATCACAACGATCAAACAGATGATATGATCGGGAAAGTGGAGAATAAGTAAGGGAGAATTTAATTGAGAAAAATAAAGATATATTTATTAAAGATCTTGAGTTTCAATAGAGAAATATCACTACTTACATTCGATAAACGAAATCTTCCAGAATAGTGTTAATTTTGTCCTAATTAACTTATTCACTTGCATTTTATATATGCTTTAGACAGTATAATCTAATACTATAATATGTTAAAAAATTATTTAATAATCTTATTTTAAATTTTGAAAAGTTTTTTGTGATCAACAGAAGTTTTGAATCCTATTGATTCCTATCAAGATAGTTATATTAATAAAATTAATAATTAATAGCTCTCTATCTCTAACCTATTGAGATTAATTGTTAACACCTCTCATAACAGAGAATATGTTGTGATCATGCTATGATATGGGAAACATCTCCTAGTGTCATGTATAATTCATCTTGTAGAATTGTGATATTAGAGTTGCTTTTTAATCTAATAATTAGAGGGGCTTATTAAACAAATCAAAATTTCTAAGATTTATTTTGTACCTATACAAGGTATGTGAGGCGATACACAACTTTTACATGAATAATGCTTAAGAATTAATTCAACGTGAAGTTAATAAGGTCATATATTTATATTAATATGCGTGATCGTTGAGCGATGCACCTAGTTTTTAATTACAGAAAAATAAATAAATTTGTTTAATGTAGACACATGTCCATACTTGTCACATTTTCCCTCTAGAATACGATGAAATTCGCTGTGTCCTGTATCTATTATACATTAGATTAGCTGGAGTAATATAATGAATTCATATAAATTCATCTTGAAGGCTATCACAAAAATCTGTATATTATCACTAAAAAACTTAATATTATCACAGGAATCTGTAGTTTGTCGCAAAATAATCTGTAGATTATATTAGTTGATATTAATAGTCTTCAAATCTGTACTTTTCATGAACTATTGAAGATTGTGTACTTCTTCCGCGAATTTTCCATTCACTATTTATGACTAAGTTAATATAAGATAGTTACGAGCTCAGTGATTATTACTAGTTAGAAAATATTGAAGATTCATGAACTTCAATATTATCATTTTACATGCGTTTGTAATTAGGCTCCCTTTAATAATCACTTTTTAAGTTTTATTATAAAATTTATTAAATTTAAGTAATAAAATATATATATATTATAATTTGTATATAGATCTATTATTTTAAAAAATCTCATTGATTATTATATAATTTATTTATTTGAAACGCCAATATATTAAAGGCATCGGAAACCAAAGCGAGGGTCATGATGTTCGCAACTTATGAGTTCGTTATATAGTGTAGGGACATGGAGTAGCTATTCTCCCTATTTGAGTTTAGCTACTGAGTGTTTTCTGAGGAACGTATATACGAGTATACCTCTCCTTATTAGGGTGAGCTCTGCCGTTAAGTGACGGTTGTTTATTTCTGTAAATATATAGACCTATACCCTTTAATATATCCATTTTTTTTATTATAAATTAATTTATATATTTAATTATAATTATATATATATATATATATATATATATATTATATATATATATTATATATATATAACTTATATATAATATAACCGGTTAATAAATAATATCTACAATATAATTATATATTTAATATATATAATATATAATAATATTTATATATATATACTCATCTACACTATCATTATATAAATTATTATTATATATATATAATATATTAATTATATATATATATATATATATATTATAATAATATATTAATATATATATAATATATTATATATATAATATAATTACACATATAAATGCATAATATGTTAATATATATATATATATATATTAATATATATTATATTATATATATTATATATATATTAATATTATATATATATAATATATAATCTTCTATATATATTATATAATTATTATATATAATATCTATATTATATATAATTATATTATATATGAATTTCACAATATTATAGCTAATTGTCACTATCTCTATACTACTTCAAATAGCAATGATAGATATAACTTATCTCTTTGCATATATCCCATAACCGAAGAGAGATACTACATTTAACTAACATGCGTGTTAGACACAAGGAAGAATGATGCATATCGTAGAATTTCAATATCTATTAATACTAATATATCAGTAAAAGTAAAATTAATAAGTACCTATATACATTCAGAAACAATATCTTATAGAATATGGATAATATAATACATAGAATCTTGTTGGATAATATATCTAAACTTATATCTATATTAGATAATCTGTGATTTTAATAGTTGTCATAAAATGATGAAAATAAAAAGTAAACTATATGGGATCCTTACGATTGACCTGTTGAAATTGCCACGACATTGAGATTTGGATCCTAATTGATCAAACTTATGAGTAAAACAGGTACTGAAATAGTAATTATTTAATTCTTATTAAATTAAGTCGAGATTCTCTTAACAATTTACTTAAGCGATGGGGATTCTGACCAAAGCATAAAATGCTTCCTTGAAGCACTCGAGGAAACCGCAAATAACGGACTTTAAGAAATTGAAACAAACCGTGATTCAAATAAATTGTAACATGTTTAAATTAGGATAGTTTTATCCAAAATGTAAAATTCTTGATAAATTTGTAATTTTTTAAGAATGTAGGAAAGTCAAATACTCATTATATTTACCTAGAATAAATCGTAAATCTCATAAATCAAAATTGTCGAGAAAATCATATTTCATTGAAAATTAGGAGATATATTTTAGAAAACGCCATATAATCTAATTCATTTAGTTTCACATAATAATTTCTAAACTGCTGTGACAGGATAACTAATTACTCTAAATATATGTCTATAATATAGCAGTCTCATCATTAAAATAAATATTGAAATAAATAAGTTAATTAAATAATTCATTTTCTGGCAATATAAAAGCTGGGGAATATAATTAGCTTTTCTCTGTTCTGTTATTTATTATATATATTTTATAATTATATTATTTTTTTTTTTATATATTTTATATATATATATTATTCTATAATTTATTATTATTAATTTTAATATAAATTAATTATATATTTTATATATATTATAATAATTATAATTAATAATTATTATATATATTTTATTTATATTTTTTAATAATTATTCTATACATATGTAGATATAAATATTAATAATATATATATATATTATATAATATTAATATATATTATTATTTTATATAGGTAAAGGAAATTTTTTTACCCCACTCAGCCAATTCTTTCAAAATTATGGTTAATTTATTTGCCAGATATGTATTGCTAAGAAACTGTTATGTAAGTATATACTTGAAAATATTATATGTATCATGCACGGCCATATTTTCAGAGTGTATAAAATATTTAAATTATTAATATGTACTTTTTAGAAATATTTAAATAATTAATTTTAATTAATTACTTAATTAATTAAATATTAAAACTATCATTTTTTTTTAATAAATTTAAGGTATGAACTGTAACTATCAACAGTTGTGGTTACTTACAAATCGTACATTATGCCTACATTCGATTATTTATTTATTTTGATGTTTTTTTTTTCCCCTTTATTGTGAATTTAATGACGAAAATTAACTTTGGTGTGAAGCGCATGAAACAGTGATTCTTTTAATTTTTTTTTAGTTTTTTATACCATAGGACCCCATACCCCCGCCTGCGACATGCATTTAGTTATTATAATTATTATTACTCGCTAATATAATGATGTCCAGAGAGTGTGCCCTTTATTTAAATTATTTCAATTTATTTATTTAATTAATTTATGATCATTAATTGACTATATGAAAGTTAGATATTATGAAATTACATTTATTAAAATAATACCAAAGCTATATAAGTCAATTATTTAATCCGAATTTACTCAAATACCTATCCTATTACCTTGACTTATGAGGATGATGTATAATTCCAACGTTAACATACTGATTTTTTTTAATTTTTATTTATACCTATTGTGATTAATTATATATTTATATTATTGTAATTATTATATTTAATATTATTTTATTTTTATATATATATATTTATATATTTTATTTATAATATATATATATTTTATTTTATATATATTATATATTTATATTTATATATTTATTCATTCCACTATTATATATATATATATATTTATATTAATATTATATATTATTATAATTATTATATATATATAATTAAATTTATATTTAATATTTATATATATATGGTAAAATAAGATTAATATTAATACACGCCTCAATCATTTATTTGTTGCTTTGTGAGACGTTTTTCAAACACCTACGTCTATAATTTGGAGCAAAACAAACAAATAAGTTAGCTAAATGGTAACTCTCGCAATTATTTTTTCTAGATAGTGTCGACGTAATAAGTAACCTTTTACCTTTATTATAATATTTATCTATTATTTTTTATTTATATAATTATTTATATATTTAATAAATTTTAAGTTATAAGTATGTTATATATCCTTATCAATAAACATTCTTCTTTTGGCACATCTTGTTAAAATAATATTATGATATTTTTATTATACTTTATAATATTATATTATTATTCTTATATATTAGATTTATATATTATTTTGAAATAGAATATATATAAGATATAATGAAATATAGAGATATGTACCAATATATATAAATATAATATATATATTTCTTATTATATATATATATATTATATACTATTGGTATATTATATGTTCCGAAGTATTGTAAGGTATAGTTAATTATCTATACCAGATATCTATTGTTATTATCCCGATATTATCGATAACGTTATCGATATCTGTTGTTACCCATCTTTATAAGAATAGTTTGTTCGAATTGTATAGTTTGTTCGAACACGGAAGAGTGACATTGGCTTCAGTTTAAATCATGTTAAAATAGATATAACATTTCAAATGTGTAAATATTTTGTTTAATAGACATCTAACTTTTTTAAGTTATCATTACTGTTATAAAAGGAACAAACGCTCTAAAAAAATTTTAAACAGTTTTTTTTTATTTCCTTAAAATCTGTTGTTTATTTTAAAATATCTTTACTAGCTATTCTTATATATAGACATATATAATTTTTATATTAATTATATATTTTACTATAATATTAATATTATATTATATATTATTTATATATATTTATATATATATCCATTGTTATTAATATATGCAAAATTATGCGTTTTTTATATATGCTTGAAAGCAGGCTAATAAACTTTAAAATTTTAAATTTATATAGGATTTATTTATATTATTATATATAATTAATATATAATTATTAATATATTAAATTCACTATTTAAATACTTTAATAATTTCTGATTTAAGGTATTTTCCTTTTGGCAAAATTTTCTAGATAACGCGAGAATTATAAGTTAGTGTTTAAGTTAAGTTAAGTTAGTGACTTATATGAGTTTATATAGTTAGGTTAGATTAAAGTTGCTTGTGAGGATATTTTCCACGTTGGTATCTGCCATAAATTACTAACCTAAACTTGCCTGTTACATTAGTCAAAATAAATACCCAAAGGTAAATCGCTTACTATAGCTTAACTTAATCATTATAATCTACAACAACTTAACTAACTTAACATAATCTTAACTTAACTTTTACTTAACTTTAACTTATCTCTTAACTAACTTATCCTAACTGACCTTACCTAACTTAAAACAAAAATTAAAAGTAATATAATATCATTTCACTTATAAACTGAAATTAAGTTACCCTGATTTAATATACTATTATATATATATAATATATTAATTTCATTTCTTTAATATTTTATATATAGATTAAAATATAATATTATATATATATTTAATATATATTTATGATTAAAATTAATTATTTTTAACATATTTTATTATATAATATTATTATATTAAATATATATATTATATAATATATTATATATATATTATTATATATATATATATATATAAATAAATATAAATAATAATTATATTAAAAGTTTCATATATATTTAATATAATACTTTAAAATATATATAATATCTTATAGTATTATGTTATAATGTTATTTTATATTTTATATTTTAGGTTGTATTATATATATATATATTATATTATATATATGGTTTTAAAAATATATACTTTTTAATCTAGATATGTATTGAAAGCTAATTATGAATCATATCGTTAAATATAACATATATAAAAAATAAAAACTAATTGTCAAAAATTTATAATAATATAAAGTTGTATAATTAATTAGTATTATAACATATATTGTTAATAATATAATTTTACAAACAGAAGTCAGTTCTTAATTGAAAACAAGAGTCACTAAATTTTACTCAATTATTATAATATTCTTTATTATTATATATTATAATAATCTGAATTTGTGATCAGAGTGCCCTGAGAAATTCATAATTTATCTAATTCAACTTTATATATTTAATTATATATATTCCATAATGTAACGAAAGTATTAGTTCTATCAATACTACACTATAGTATATACTTAATAATTATGAGCATAATTTATTTTTTAATTAAAATCAGCTGAGGCTTATGTGCGTATCTTATAATTCCAATTAGATGTGGTGCAGTAGTAGTCATTGTTATAATCATATCTAATATATTTATTATTTATTAACATATATTATATCCTTATATATATATTTTACTTCAATAGTTAATATTATTATCAATAATATATATATATATATTATATATTAATTATATATTTATACTTATAAATTAATATTAATAATATATTATTTTATTATATTAATTAATATTATATTATTTATATATATATAATTAATTATATTATATTTTATATTATAATTTAATCTATGTTATAATTCTAACTATAATATCACTTAATTTTCAGGTTGTATTATATAAGTGTATATATATTATTTATATATACTATTTTTTATATATTATTTATGTTTTAATATACGGTTAGGTTTATTAGGTTAGGTTTATCGGTTTAAGTGTTCTTATATTACATTAGGTTAGGTTAAGAAGTTTTGTAAATATAAATGAATTAAAGTTTAAAGTTCCCAATATAATTATAATTCTTATTTAATAACAACTATGTTAAGTAAGTATATTATAACTAATCGTACCACCTACTGAGTTATAGGTTTAATGTCATTTTACCCACTCGCATTTAAATTAATATTATAGGGTATATTTATTAAACTGGCAATATATAACTTACCATATACTATCTAATAATAACCTATACTTAACCTATACTACACTTATAACTATATAATACTTATACATTACTTATATAACCTTAAAACCTTAAACTACATCAAAACAAATAAAAAAAGCGGCAGAGAGACATCCACATACTGATATACAACATTGACATGCCACTCGCTGAAAAACTATAGATAATTTGTAACGTATCAGAAAATAGTGAGAATTTATAACATTATTATTATTTTGTAAATTTTATTTCAGCAAGCAAATTCTAAAATTAAAAAAAATCTTTAAATAATATAAAATAATAAAATTTATATTCTTATTTTTAATGATTTCTCTTCATCAATATATTCAATTTTTATATTATAATCATACATCCTATTAAATATTAGTATATTACTTAATCTTTAAGTATTAGTAATTATAATATGTTGTACTATCATAAGTTACCGATATATTTCCATTACTTGTAATACTCACTTATCACTCACTATGCATACTAATTAAATCAACTATTTCCATTATATCATTCAAAGTTTAATGACAATACCACTCAAGATGAGATTATTACACAAATAAAAAAATAGTTCTTTTTATTATATAGTTTTATGAATCAATTATATGATTGTTTATAATATTTTTTAAAATATACATTTAATGTTAATATATTTCTCTATTTCTAGTTGCGAGACTTATATAGAGGAGTGAGAGTGATTTCTGACGAGCTCGTACGAAGAGACTAACTATAGAAATTATGGGGAGTGATTCACGTTGCGGTCATCACCAACTGGTTATGAGCTGAAGTCCCGAGAAAGATACCACGTCTTCATCTGCGTTGCGATACAAACTATATTCTCTTTGTGAGTTTATAATAAAATATATAGACTGGGTAACTCAACCGCATATTCGGTCGGTAATAAACTTTCTCGATTTTATTTCCAAGCAATTTACAAATCTGTAATATATAATATAAATAACAACTTTACCGACTCACATTAATACCGGACACAATCTACCTATTGTACTTGTATATTCCTATACTACTCGGATGATTTCTATAAGTATTCACTTAATATAGTATAGATACTACTTACGATCATTTATACATTACTACATATAATAATACGTATTATTAATTATATTATAAACGCCTCTGACACTATCTTTTAATAAAACAATAATATATTAAAATTTATTCACTATTAATTAATTAATTTTTTAGCATTATTTTGCTAGATGTAGATAATTTGATCAACAAAAAGTGATCTTCCTTGTATAATATATATAATATGTATATTATTTATTATTTTTCACTGTTAGCTGTTAATTAAGTTTTTTTAAGTCTATTTAATCTATGCACTTGTTGCTGTGTTCGGGTATGGACTGACATTATTATATATATTATATTATATTATGTGAAGATTTAATTAAATAAATATATATATTAATATATTATTAATATTTTTATAAATATTATAATTTATATTTATAATTATTTATTATATATATTATTTAAATAATATATAATGATATATATATTAATAATATATTATATTATATATATTATTATATTATTTTAAATAATATATATTAATAATTTATATATATAATATATAATTACATATATTTAATATGTATATAGAACTAGGTTATTTTTATCTTAAAACATAGTCTAGACTAACATTCCTAAGAAAATAAATATTTAGTATAATAATAGTTTGTACTCATATTATATATTTTATACCTTAAATTTGTTATTTGTATTTAGTTTTTTATCATATTTCTTTGTCTAGAATTTATCATAATTTTTACTTGCATTTGTTTATAACTATAATTGGGATTTGGCAGCGGTTTTGTACATTTATTCATATGTATTATTAATTTTAAATAATTCTATTATTTTATATTTATAATATTATTATATATTATTATAATTAATTTATATTATATATATATAATATATATATTATATATATATATAATTAATATTATAATATAATATATTAATAATTATATTATATTATATATATATTATAATATATAATATATATAAATATATAATAATTAAAATATATATATTTAATATATTATATAACTATATTATATTATATTATTATATATATATTTATATTATATATTATATATATATTTTAATATATAATTAATAATTATTAATTATATATTATATATATTAATTATTATATATATAAATATATATATATATATATATTATATATAAATATATATTAAAATATACTATACTAAGTTAAATAAATTAAATTAAACGTTATGTTACTTTTTAGAATATTACTACTCTAATCTACCTTCTTATGATATACTAAAAGGTTTTTATATTATACGGTATATTATGAGATATTTATATGGTTATATATATTATATCCGATATAAAATTAGATCATAATTATAGAAATATATTAATATATGGTATATATATAATTATTAATATTCATAAGTACATATATAATATAATTGGGAATTTCGATATATCTATATTAAAAGATAGCGAAAGTCATTTTCATTATGTTGTTTAATAATTATATTAATATATCACTTAAAATTAATTATAAAAATAAATATAAATACATTAATTATCAGAGGCAGGTGATGGAGAAATAAGAGGTATAAGGCTATTTAAAAGACGATAAAAAAAGTATGACTATAAAAAGATAAATAATTAGTGAAAAGGAATTTCCGCAGATAATTGCATTTATAAAATTATCGAGCAAAAATTATTAATTGGTTAAATAAACATATAATAATAAATTTAATTAGTATAAATTTTTCATTACTATATATATGTTTTTAAATTCAGCGTAAAATACTACCTTATCTATATATTGTAATCTATATTCTCAAGAGTTCTATTATAAACTCAATTTTCATTTCCGAAAACTCGATAATTATCTCTACAAACACTAAAAAATAGACTATTCAATATTTTATATATAATTAGAGATATGATTACGAATATATTTATATGTATGTCCATATATTGTTATTCAGATATCTGAGTGAGTTAGGTTAATAAGCATCATATTATCTATACTTTTTGTCATTTTATAAAATTGAATATTTGCTCAAAATAATTGTGATTGTACTGTCATATTGATATTATGTAGAGATTTTTCAGTATTAGATTTCTCAGACCACTTCATCTTTCAATTATATTTTAAATATGTAGTAAAATTATAATGTTATATTATATTAAATTAAATATTAATTAAATTTATATATCAATTAATTATACATATAGTTTAAATAAACGAATAGTTTCACACGAAAAAAATTATATTATTTATTAATCGTAACTTCTTTTCAATGTCAGAATGTATTATACATAACTCAATTCAGCAGCATACAATCTATGTAATAACCACATAAAGAGTATCTATTAATTTATTCTAGAAGGGGAATTACTCTAGGTTAAATAAATATATCCTTTAGCCTAATATATTTTTAATATATAAATATACTTCACTATAGTATATCCAATTAGTTAAGTCATAATTTTATTAATATTATTATATTATATTTTTTAATATTAATCTATTTTATATTCTATTTAATATTTAATATAATAATTATATTAATTATTAGTGTGATAACTAATATATAATATTAGGTAATAGATGTATGAAGTATGCATCACATATATGTGATGGTTCCACACATATTGAAGGTTAGTATGAAATAGAAGACCGTTAAAGATATTAAATATAAATCATAATAATTAATAAATCAAATATTAATTGGGTAATTAATTAATAGTATTATTCTTTCTCCCCAGGCTTTTTTGCTCAAGATTAAGATTTCTTAAAAATATACCAACTATATATAATATTTATACAGTATTTATATTTAAGTTGAAGTTACTCAGTGCTTGCATATATGTTAGATAATCATAATTCTAATTAATGTATAATCCCTTGGCCATGATACGAAGGTTTATCTGAGAATTTCACTGCGTAAGACAACTAATGTCCAATATTTTATTTTTATTATCAAAACTAATCGCTAAGTTTGACATAACATATAACGGTATTATGTCAACAAAAATAAAATGTCCCAGCTGTGGCAATACGGAGTTTGAAATTTAATAGAGTTAATCATAATATATTTATTTGTATTTTATTAATCTTTTCTATCATATATTTATATCATTATATTCTATTTTATCTTATTTTTTTTTATTTATTTGGGAGGTATTATTATTTATTATTTTTGTTGTTATATTTTATATATATATAATATCATACTTATTTATTTACTATATTACTATATATAATATATAATTTTTTTCTATATATTTTATTTTATTCTATTATATATATATTTATATCTTATTATAGTTATTTTTATTTATATATATGTTATTATTATTATATTACTTTCTTATATATTTCTCATTCTATTTGTTTTATTATTTTTAGTATAGTATCTTTATCTTCTTATTATTTTCTTAATATATTCCTACTTTATCAGTATATCTCTATTTTTATTCAGTTTTTTTTACGGTAATTTTTTTAATAAATGCTTTATTGGAAACTATTAACTTATGTTTTATAAATATGTCATATATTATTATTATAGTTATAATTATATTACTTTTAGTTTGTCTAATATGGATCATATTAGTTTTTTATTTATAGAGTATATATATATATCTTTATTATTCTTTGTAATTTATTAGTCTTATCATTTATTTATAATATGAGTGATATATATGTATATATATGAGTGTGTTCTTATTATATTTGTTATTTTTGTATTATAGTGCTTTTGTCGATTTCTTTACCTTAGGACATTTACTATTAATTTAGTACTAGTTTATTTATACTACTTTATAATTAGTTATAGTTTTCCTTATTTTATTTATATATAGTATATTAATTAAAATATATACTATATTATATACTCATACTATATATAGTTACTATTTATTATATATAATTTCTCTATATATTATTAGTATATATATATAGTATATCTTCGTATTTATGTATTGTAGTGAGTTATGAATAAGAGTTTGTGTGGGCTCACTCTTTTATATTTATCTATATATCTGTTGAAACCTATTGCTTATAAAAACCTATCATTCTGTATTCGATCGATATATATATTCGATATAGTTTTCTAGTCTCTATATATTATTGTTCTATTTCTCTTATCTCATAAGTGATCTTCATAGTATATAATAATATATCTCTTCTCTATACTACTATCTCTGATATATGTATTATATTGTCTCTCTATTACTAAGTTCATTATTCGTTTATATATATCTTATACTTTCGCGTCTACTACAGTATTTCCTTCACTCCACTACTAAACTAGCTTCACATACCTTCTCATTTTCTTTATTTTATCAATATAATCAATTCTTTCGTTTGTTTCTGTTGTATATCGTAGATTTTTCATGGAAGGACACGAATATTCTCTTTATGAAGACAGCGCTTGCTAGATAAGTTGGTGCTCTGTAGGTGTTTATTCTACTTTTTGGAATTCTTATTTCTTATGCATTTGGCCTATTACCTATCGCTAAGTTGGGTACTATATATTGTCTTTCAATATGTGGTTGTTCAGTTTAGCCCTCGCTGTATATGTCATATATTTGGCCACCCCATTTGTTCACAATGTGGGAGTTTTCTACACAACCACAGTTCTTTCTTCTTGTAAAGGATGGATCATTATGCTGAATTTTCATCTTTAATATCGTATCATTCTTTTCTGTCTCTACTGAATTAATTACTCAGTTTTTTTTGCTGCCCATGCGAATTGTTTGGGTCACTTGTCTTATGCGCATCTGCAGTTACCGAATTTTGTTACTACTGCTCTTTCCTAAACTCTTGACTCGAGCCATATCTCATCTCTCATTTTGAGAAGTTAGGCTGGTATATAGTGTATCTGCCATTTTTATACACAAGCCTTCATTCCTTTTACCTCTTTTAATATCGATACTCTCTGCCTCAGGTCTTAAACCGCTATGTTATCAATGTTTCTTTATTGTACTTTAGTACTGGTAAGTCTGAACGACAATCTCTCTTTTCTTCCAGTTCCTTCTATATCTTTTCGCTAACTACCTTATATTTTTTTTGCACACATTCGAACGTAGTATTTGAGCGCATGTCGGATTTGAAATTTAAACTGAGACTTGGCTAGGAATTTCTTATCACTCTCGTGGAATTTGGTAGGTTTTTCCCTGCTTTGCCCACCAGGGGAGAATATATATATATATATATATATATAATTATATAATATATATATATATATTATATATATTATATATATATATATATATATATATATTATATATAGTATATATATATATATATATATATTATATACATATATTTATATATATATATTTTAAAAATATATTTTACACATTTTACAAAGAAATATACTATCCTTTATATATATATATATATAATTATTATATATATATATATATATATATATATATATAATTGGATAATTTTGAACACAAATTGTAGGTTCATATTTTATTTAAAGAATTTTTCCTTAATTTAATTTAAAGTAAATATTTGAGATTTCATTTTATGTTCGTCTGATGTTGGTAAATAGATAATATATTGTAACAATGACAATGAATAATAATAATAATAATAATAATAATATAATAATAATAATAATAATAATAATAATAATAATAATAATATAATAAATATTTCTACTTAAATTACTATTTCATTGTTTATATGCCTCGTGAAAGGCTAGTCCAGAACGAAATAAATAGCGGATCTGTTAGTGGTGTACTGGTACTACCGTACTAGTACACTCAAGAATGGGATGTACAGAATCTTGTAGTGGGAGGTGGTAGTCTTTGAAACATTTTCGGGAGACAACGTTGTTGTTTTGTTATAAAGTTCCCGCAATGAACGCTAATACACCTCTTGTGATATGATATAATGGAATATTATTATTTTACATTCATTAAGAAAATAAATCCATTTTAATTCACTGCACAGTAATTTTCAATAAATATAAACTTTGTCCCAATTTTTTTGCTGGAGCTTCGTCTGATGTTATTCTCAAAAGCCATTCAAAATACAATTTGATTTTTTTTAAACCTCATCATATATATCCTTCCCAGTGATGGTATATTTCAGTTTTTGAAAGTAAAATTGATAATTAGGATACTAAAGACTATTAGCACAACGCCTAAAATTTTCAGATTTTTAGCTGAAATTCATACACAATTACTTTTGTCGAAGGTCAATGGAAATTAAAAAAAATCCAAGATTTTTTGTTGGCTTACTCATCATTTAGATTGCAATTTTTTCAACCCGTTTTATTATTGTTCTGCTAAAAATATTTGTTTAGGAATGCTTTAATTATTTATTTACGGTCACAAAGTATCATCAATTATCTGAAAAAAAATCTTTCACAAATTTCCCGACTAATTTGATTTTAAAATGTTTGGTAACTTTTTTCTCTAAAAACTTACAGCATAAATTACAATTTGCGCTTAGGCTCAAAAATATCAGGCTGATAAGGCTAGACCTTAACTGACGAAAATCATTCAGTTGTAACTTTTCACATAACCTTCAAAAATTTACACCTTACTCTTCAACCATACCTCAATAAACAACAATTTTAAACTTCTCTTTCATTCACAAGAACAATTTGTAGGAAACAACTTAAAACTTGAAATGGAAAATTTATTAATCCCAACTTTCAGTTATATTTACGAAACTCAATTTCTCTGCTTTTCATTGCAACTAAATTTGTTTCAAAAAACTTTGAGGTTACTTAAACTCTACACTCTGAAACGTTTTAGGCGTTTTAATGCGTTTTAGTTTTCAATTAAGATCAATGTGATTATTAACGCATAAAATAACAAAAAATCAGTTACTTCCATTTTTAACGCATATATTGCATATACACCTCATTACATGGTCAAAATAGAGATGATACTAATATAGTATGTGCTTAAAATGAAAGTAAGGCCGAAATGGTATGTATTCAGGGTGAAAAAGAAGCATGCTAAAAAAAATGATTTATTTAAAAAAAAATACTAAAAGTCATATTTTTTTTGTTTTCTTTTTTTTTAAAAACATTATAGTCAATATTTCAAATTTCTTCAGCGTTTCTTTTTTTGCTTATATATTATTTAGATCATTTATTTTAATCTTTTTATAAATTTTTGAGCTAAAATATTTATATTAAACATTCATAAAATAACAATTAAATTTTAAAGTGACAAATTTTAGCACTTTTCTTCACAAACACATATTTAGGTTTATTTACAATGTTATATAGTATATATATACTACTATATATATATATCTCTCTTTACTATAAGATATGGTATGTGTATATCTTTATATATATAACACATAGCAATAAATGTTTTAGATATATATATATATATATATAATATATATATATATATATAATATATATATATATATATATGCCTATATTACATATTATATTATAAGTACTTCCTCTCTCCTTTCCTTCAATTTAATAATTAAATAGCCTTCTTGTTAACCGCTGCTTGATCTCTCAGGTACAAATTAGCAGCAGATGGCATGACCAGTCTTATTCACGAAATTATTTGCCGTCATTATTTCAAATCCCAAAAAACTTGAGCTTCTTACATTTCATCTTGGAATCACACAAAATTAACTTTTCGAGACTCAAAATCCTCTTTCTGGGATTTTGCAAAAAAAATTGTCAACTGTAACTTTTCTTAATCCTTTTTCCCTCTTCGTGTATCTTCGGACGTTACTTCTGACGTCACTTTCTGCTAAAGCTGGACTCTTTGTTCAAACGTTTGCATCTGATTAGTCTATAGACGATTCCAGAGTTATCCTTCCTCCTTAATATCTCTCCAACTCATTTAAGCTTAACATTGTATTTTCTTGAAAATACTATTTATGCTATCTCCGAGTTTAACCCTAAGATGGGCCAAGTTTTGAAGGTAACCTTCTTGTGATCCTTAATACTTTTGAAGTTTCACCCGCCTTTTTAAACTCTTTCGCCTCTGCTTATAAACTTCAACCTTTCTCCCCTGCTGGAATCAGGCACTCATTCAGTACGTGCCGAAGATGAGGGACCCCATTCCACCATCCAACTATCATCCAAACGCTAATTTAACCTCTGTTCTTTTTGAAGTTCTCGAATCTATCCTCAACATCTAATCTTATCTCAGGTGGAGAGTATGGTTCCGTAAATAATGTTTAATTTGGGGTATTTTTTTTCCTTTTTCTTTGTTGGTCTTCTTGCTCTTCGTCATTTTCGGTGAATCTTTTTATGTGGCTCCATACACATATCGAGGGCTTAATATAGAATCTGGAACAAATCTTTAATTTCAAAATTTTCCTCATTCGGTATCTGTCTTTCTTTCTGTAGTCTTTTTAACTTCCTTTCCGGTCTATAGCTGCTGTTGTAGACGGCCACTCTTTATCCTTTAAATCAATCCTCAAAATTCTGTTCTATCCGCAAGGCTTTTTATAGTTTTCTTTAAAAATATATTTGTTACCTCGTCTCCTATCCACTCTTATGCCGAAGACTCCACTCGTCATTACTTCTCCCAATTTGAAAGACTACACATTCAGCATCAATAGTTGATGATAGGAGAGTGGTCTTGTATCAAATTACCTTTGAACACTCTCGTATCTCTAGTTGGAATAAAGAAAGTTGCCTTCAATGCCTCAAAAATTTAGTTCCTTCCTCAATCTACTTAAGTTAATCTTCTACACAGCTATAATATCTTCTTCGAAATCACGCAATTCAAACCTTCTTTTGGTATTAATAGTCTTGGTTCCATTTCTCGCGATCTTTTATAGGATAACATTATCGATTTCTTCACAAACTTCTAAGAGACTAGGCGGTCTGAAGAGTCTTGAAACTTCCTCTCACCACCCCAGTTGCTTGCTTTGTGTTAGGGGTTGTTTTCCTTCACATCAGAAATCCGGGGTGTTCAACACATATTGCTTTAACTGATAATGTGGAGTCTAAGCTTTTCGACTTGTCAGCTCTCCTACTCTCCCTAACTCTTTACAATCTTCTCTAGTGCGTTGAACCTATTGCACTAACTATTCCTTATGATCTGTCAAAAATTGCAACTTACCCGAGCTTTTCAGTATACTATCTACAGTTTTGAATTATCTCAATATTTTATAGAGACTCTCGTTTGACATAATCTCTTATCTCATACACATACTCAATTCGCCCGTGTCCACTCTCAGATTCTTCCAGACTTACCGGTTATGTTAAAATCTTATGCGTCTTATAAACTGGTAAAATCTATCAACAGCACTCTCTGTTATCTTATTTTCTCGAACTTCCTTTTGATTTGCATGCTTTCACGCGTGCGTATTGTAGCATGATCGGGTCTCTGATAATTTGGGACTTATAGTATCGTAATTTTTCCCTAATCCCCATGGAAATTTGTAAGACTCGTAACCCTTTTCCCAAAAGAAAGATATATATATAATATAATGAATATATATATATAACGGGTATATATATATATATATATAGTATACTTATTAATTATATATATATAGAGTTAGAAGTATATATATATAATATATTATATATAATTATATATATGATATATATCGCTCACTAATATTTACTATATATGATATCAGTATATATTATATACTATATTATTATATATATATATATGTATAGTTATATATAGTATATTATTAATATATATGGAATTAATAATAGATAATATCATAAGTATATATAAAATATATAGTATAATATATATATATATACTATTATAATATATTTATATAGTATGTATATATATATTATATATATATAATATTATAGATATATATTATATACTTATATATATATATATATATATATATAATATATTATATATATATAGTATGATATATAGTAGAGCTCATGTGAAAAGCCCGTCTCCAAGACAGGGTAGAGACTCAGTTTAAGAAAACTGGTCAGGTGGGCAGATAAAATTGAGTTGTATTCACTCGCAAGCATGGTATTGAACGTTTTAAGCTCGAGTTTTTGCACCGTCATAGCCGACTCTAACTAATATAGTGGATGGCATAACCGTTGAAGAAATGAATCACCATGAGATAATATATTTTGGTGAGCGGCGCACTACAAAGGCGGACCGAAAACCACTGCTACCTAAGTTATATATATATATATATATATATTTATATATTATATATTATACTATATATATGTGACTATAATGTTTCTTAATATATAGCTATATATACTATGTATATATAATATATATATATAATATAATATATAAGCCATATGATGCGTGTTAATATAGTAATAGTTAATTGAGATAATATTATATGCATATATATATGTATTACTATATAATATATTATATATTATATTATTACTTAATTACTTATAGTATAATATATATATATATATATAATATACTATATACTCATATATATATATAGTTATACGCGTTTAATATATAATAGGTAGTAATATATTATTATATAATATATAATAGCATATAATAGTTATATATATATTATAATAGTGTGTATATATTTATAATACTTATAATAACTATATATATATATAGCCATATATAC
>JABUQX010069810.1:30000-42500 GCA_015478945.1 Trachelipus rathkii | reverse complement strand
TCTCTTGTTCTTACTTTTTATCTTTCTTTTTTTCATTTATCTTCTCTATATTATTCTATGTTTTTTTTATTTTTATTATTTATCTTTTTTATTATTATACTTAAGCGTTATTTTCTTCATTCCCTATTGTTATTATGTTATATATACACACCACACAATACAGGACATGCACAGATACATCCACACAGTTGTCGATATGCACAACGACACACGCCACGCAACACCTACAGCAACCATCACACAACACACACACACACAACACACACACAGCATCACACACACACACACGCCTCCTGTTTAAACATATCAAATACAGTTCTTTTTGTATGCGAATCATAACGTATAATTTTTTTAAAACATTTTTAATGTTTTAATTTATACAACGTATCATGTCTATATTACTTCATGTCAATTGATAAAACTAAGAATTAACACAAAGTTTCTTAAACTTCTATAATAAATTATTTTCTTTTCGATTTTTTAACATGAAAATTTATTAATTAACTGTTAATATTTGTTTTATAATATCAAAAATTTTACAGTTTATTTAATTTTTAACTGAAAATTTTAACATTATTTTATTAAAAACTATTATTTTATCTAATTTTTAACTTGAAAATTAACTTAGTTCTTTAAACTTGTAAGTTGTGAGATAGGTAGTGTTTTATATCGTTTATACCCAAATGCTCATTTGTAGATAGATCATTAATATTCCGTTTTGCTGAGCTGTTAAGTGTGCACACAAGGTTAATCGTGATTTGTATTTAAAAGTGTTTATTTTTACTAAGTGTATATCAATATTTTTATAAATGAAATACTTTGCTAATTCACTAGTTCTCCTAAGGCATCTAATAATATAATTCACTAGATTTATTAGACAGATTGGCAGGTGAAGCCCCAACGCAAGAGCGCCGCAGCCAGGCGCGACCACGGTGCGGAACCTACCGCTACTGAAACCCCCCCCCTCGGCGTAAATATTACTACGGTCCGGTCGCGAAAATATTTTTTCTTATGATGTGCCGTTGTAAACTTTCATTACATCATTTTTGTATTTTCAAATATACCGTTTCCTATATTATGGAATCGTTCATTTTATTTCTTCTTGAACATTTTTAAAATTTTAATTTATAGAAAATACCATTTCACTGGTAAAGTTTCTTGAAAAACATTTGTAAGTTTTTACAAAAAAAATTTTTGTTTTTAAAATAAAAAAAGCAGTATGTTTTATTTATCCTAAAGTTATATATTCTTAAAGGAAATGGAACAAAATAGGCCGGTAATAGTCCGGATGTGACGCTGGCCATGTTGCCTTTAAGATCTTATTACTTTTAGGAATGTAAAACAAGTTTTTATATGCCTTAAAGCTACACCTACATAGAACGTAGAGTTAATGCATAGAAGCTGTCCCATACCCTCCCTTTTCAAGGTATGCCTTTACGGTTTTAATCTCTTTTCTATGTATAAGTTATGAAAAGTTGTTTATTCTAAAATATTGTTACATAATTACTATATTTAACTATAGTTAGTTAAATACACAAAATGCGTGTACATGCATAATAAAACTTCCCCTCCTTGTACAAGCACGTAAATTAAAAAATTAATATGTTATGTTCATAACAATAGAACTTATTTGATATGTTTAATACAGGGTGGTGTGTGTGTATGTGTGTGTGTGTGTGTGTGTGCATGTGTGTGTGTATGTGTGTGTGTAAGTGTGTGTGTGTGTATGTGTGTGTGTGTGTTAAATAAATAATAAGTCACTAATGGGCATGAATAATATACACTAAGACATCCAATAAACACCTAAGAGACAATAAAATACTTAATAACAAAAATAATAATAGACGATAAAAATAAAATAAAATAATGTACTAGATAAAAATAGAAAGTAAAAAATAATATAATAAAAATAAATAAAAAGTATTTATAAAAACAAGAATGTAAAATTAAAAGAAGAAGGAAAAAACAAGATGTTAAATAAATTATCTGAGTTAAAGCAGTAAAGCATATTGAGTTAAAGCAGGTTAAAACATATGCAGTTAACAGCATATATGTAAGCAGTAAAACAGAAGCCCTACTAATCCCTTTGTTGCTAGTTAAGCACCTCTATTGGATCTTTACTTGTTTTATCTGTCTTAAGGGTATGCTAATGTTTAAATAAATATGTACTGAGATTAAAGCCAGTAAAAACATATAGTTAAAGCAATAAAGCAGTAAAGCAAAAGCAGTACTAATTGCCCTTTGTTGCCTAAGTAACACCTCTAATTGATTTACTGATTACTCGCTTAAATGTATTGTAAAGTGTTAATAAATAATATGGAGTTAAAAGCAGTAAACATATGAGTTAAAGGCAGAAAGCAGTAAAACAAAGCATACTAATCCCTTTGTGCTAGGTACAATCCTTTTGATTTAACTTGATTTACTATGCTTTAAGTGAATGTAATGTTAATAAATATATTTGAGTTAAAGCAGTAAACATGATGAGTTGAAGCCAGTAAAGCTGAAGTAATAGACTAAACAAGATACTAATCCCTTTGTTGCTAGGTACCACCTCTATTGATTTAACTGTTTTACTGTCTTAAGGTCTGTAAAGTATATGTTTTTAATGGAATTTCTTTACAATATGGTAGTAGAAATAAAAATTTTATATATCAGTCTAGTCTCGCTTTTTCTTCCTTTCTCAACTTCCTCATTCTTTCTGCATTATTGTATATTATTGGTATATCACTTCTTAAATAGTTTCTAATTTTTTAATGTTATTTGCTCACGCTTTTCCTGGTTTTAAGAGTGTAACTCACGACGCCTCACGTATTCGCCTCATCGAATGTGTGATTAAGATCGCTGATGGGCTTGTACCCCAACGCTCCTCTGGATACGCGGATTTCCTTGATCCATGACATTTTATTTTAAGTAAAAGGTGTATGAAATGTGTCTTTATTGTATATATATATATAGTATTTATATATTATATATATATATATATAGTTATATATAGTATATATATATATATATATAAATAGTTATATAATTATAAAATTATATATATACATGTGTGTGTAGGTGAGGTATAGGTGTGGCTACGGCGGTGTATCGTGATCTAGGGTGGGTGTTATGTATCTATGGCGGTGGGTTGGTTGAGGGTGGGTGTGTGTGCATAAAGGATAGGTGTATGTTCTAGGTATGTGGTGTTTTGTGTGTGTAGGGTCTGTAGGTGTGTGAGCGTAAGTTGGGCCTATGGGTGGGTGTATGTGGGTATAAAAAGCCTAGGGTGTGTGTGTTTGTATAAATAGCCTAGCGGGACGGTTCGTGGTGTGCATAGATGTCATAGGTGTGTGTAGCGTGGGTGTTAGGTTGAGCTTATGGGTGAGTGATGTATCTACGGGGTGGTTGGGTATGTGTGTTATAATGTTGTAGATGTTTCGTGTGAGCAGGGTGGGTGTAATGTATCTAGTTAGGCGAGGTTGTGAAGGTGTGGATGTATATAGTGTCATAGTGTGTGTAGATTAGGTGTGAGCTAGGGTTGGTGTATGTATCCATGATTACAGGGTAAGGGTGGGGTGTGTGGTTGATTAGGGAGGGTGTATGTGTCTAGGCATGTGTGTGTGATGTGTGTAGGTGTAGGTTGTGAGTGTAAGTGTCCCTCTGTTGTGGTGTATGCTCGTGTATACATGTAGTCCTAAGCGGTGTGTGTGTATTTAAAGTACGCCGTAATAACGGTGTGTGTGTGTGTCGATGTGTGTGTGTATATGTTTAATGTATGTGTGTGTATGGATGATAGCGTTTTTTTATTCTCTCTCTACTCTCTCTTCGTGTGTGAATAATATATTTATGTTAGTAGTATATATTATACTATGATGTAATATATATATTAGTATTCTAATATATATATATATATATAGTATATTATATATATAGATATGGGTATGACGTGATATTACTATATATGTATATATATATATATATTTTAGATGATGGATATAGTATTTATATACTATGTTAGCATATGTATAGTTAATATGATATAAGTTGTATGTTGTAGTATAGATATAATTTATAGATAGTATACTATAGGCTATTAATTAATTAGTATTATTAGTATAATATATGATTATATTATATGTATAATATATATATATATATATATAATATATATATATATATATATATTAATATTATAATATATATATATATACTATATATATAAATGCAAATTGAATATAGAAATTTCAGTTTAATGTTGGGAAAGGGTATGGAAATAGCCGTGATCTCAAGATTATATGATATGCCATATAACCCTTTATATTTAAGGACTAAATGTTTACGATTATAATCGGCCATTTGGCGAACCAATCTGTTAAGTCCCCCTAGTATCATCTTCCTTAAAGGTAGGTTACGGGTCCGAGGTTCCAGTTCGAGTCAGTGACTTGGTTGTAATGGTCCACTTGTTTTTTAAATTCCGCAATTTAAGTTATTCTTGCGGGTGGGACTGATTTCGCCTTCATGAAGCATAGAATGAGTGTGATGATGCGCAAACGCATGATCGCATATACAATATTGTTATGCGCAAAGCTGTCTGGTGCATATACAATGGCTAAGTAGTATAAAATGAACTATGTGGTGACAACTCCTTCAAAAGCAGGACCGAAAAAGGGTTCTGGGACAGAACCTGTTGAATCGGTTCACAAGGAGAACACGAAGAGCATATATATAGTTATATATATATATAGATGGTGTATTTATCTATTATATATTATATATATATAGTATTAGTTATATTATATAATGTGTAAGTCAATTATAAGTATATTTTATATATGTATATATTAGTATATATAAATTATTATAACTATATATATTCAGTAGTATATATATATATATATAGTATAATGATAATATATATTATAGTATATACTATTATATATATATATAATAAGTATTACTATAATAATTGAATAGTTCACAGTATTAATATGTAGTATACAAAATACTGTAATGGTATAGAGTAGTTCATAAGATCAGTGTATACAATAGAGTTTACATAAGTTTATATTATGTATATAGTATTAGTATATAATATTAGTATCCGGTATATATATGGAGTATTAAGTGTTATAGAGTAATAATAATTATGTATATATAATTATATAGTATAGTATATATATATAGTATATATATAGTATATTAAACTATATATTATATATATATATATATATATTATATTATATAAATATATATATATATATATTTATCAGGTAAACATTATCACTATAATATATATATATATATGTATTATATATAATATATGTAGTATATGATATATATAATTGATATATATATATATATAGATGGTGTTATATACTAATATATATAATATGTATATACATATATATATGTATATATATATATATATAAATTATATATATATTATGTATTGATATATAGTGAAAGGCGAATTTGAAAATATACTCTAGGTGTTCATTGATGTCAAGGTTGAATGCTATGGTATAGGGGATTTAGGAGAGGCAGTGCCTTCTTGGCGAATGGCTACAGAACTTAGAGTGGTAGTTCGAGAGTTCAGTTTCATCTGTGGAAGGTGGAGTACGGTGTAAAATAGAGATCGGTGAATAGTGATCGGTAGGGGTGATGGGAGCTGGGATGAATGAGGGTGTGTGTAGTGCAGTAGGGTGAGTGTACGTGGTGTCTATGGATGCATTCGTGGATAGTTAAAATCTTTCATGATCCTACCGTGAAATAAACTGGGAAACTATTTCGGATTTTGAAAAGGACCGATGAGAGTTGTAAGTCGTGAGTTAATTACGAAAAACGAGGATGCGAAACAGGCGAGAAAAAACGGTCGGGCGTGGTGGCAGTGGCGGTGCGGTGCGCTAGGCGCCGGTTGGGGGTGTCCAATCAGGCCGATCGAACCCGTGACAAAATTCGATATTCTACGACCACGAAAACCATAATTTGACCTAGAAAAAAGGATTAATACGGCACAAATAGGTCTACATGTTTGCAAAAATTGTTGCAATTGGCAACAGTGCCTTGTTGCATGCAACATGGTGCATTGTGCATTGCAACAGTGCCTTTCTGTCAGTTTACTCCTATTACAACTTATTATTATATAGATATATATGATCTAGGGACATATATTATAGTATTAGTTTATGATATATAGTGAATTAGTTAATATATATATATATATGATATATTAGGTTCAATGATATGTAGGTTATATAAATATACTAGTAGTACTACAAATGGAGAACTCTCATACCACTATCACTGTATTATCTTCATATCTTCATTCGAAGCTGCATTCTTCTTTGTGATTCATACTAAATCCGCGTTCAAAATCAGATGACCAGTAGAGATCAAGACATCTGCTTCAATGTAACAGTTTCCTGACGAGCGTTCCTCATCATTAGTGATTGCTCCTTCAATGAAAACCATTTCATCCAGAGAGGCAGCAGAGAGACAAAGTTGCGTGATATTTCGTGTAAGAAATGCTTTCCACTTGTTAGGACAAGCGAGTATTAGATAGTGTGTCTGTGTGGTCGGATACTATTATATGTCGATATTAGTTTAAGGTAGGTGTTCTTATTATTGTCCAGAAGTGAAATATTATGGAAAACAAGAAATAAAAGAAAACAAAAGAAAAAATATGTAAACCTTAAGATTAAACATTACCAAAATGTTCATAAAAAGAACTTTATCATTGACGATTTATACTATATATATAGTATATATATATATAATATATATATATATTATATATTAATATATATATATATATATATATTTATATATATATATACTTATTAGTATATATATATTAACTAATATATGATAATGTATATTTAATTATATATAAGTAGTAATATGGTTCTTATATATAATATCATTATAATCTATATATATATATATATATATTATACTTATGTCGTTAAATTATACAGTATAGTACTAATGTATATATATCCATCATATTTTAAAAGTAGAACAAAAGTCAAAATAAACCCAAAATTTAAAGAAAGTATATATATATATAATTATATATGAGTGTTATGCTTATATGAGTTAGCTATTATATATATTAACATGTTATATATATATATAGTATAAATATATATATAATTTGTATTATATCCAACTTATTGTTTAATACATGCTAATATAATGTTTGTTTACTAGAATATAATGATTTATTTTACGATTTGGTATATTATATTTGATTTTTTTTTTACCATTTTTATTATACGAAAGAAGTTCGCGATATTTTTTCTGTATTCCCCTCCAAAAGTTCAAAATGTAGGATTTGTGGATTTCTCCCCAAATCTCGATTACAACGAGACGTAATTGTAACATTTTATACTGTACTTTGAGTGATTTGCAACGCCATTTTGTATTTAATAAGATATGTATGTTTAATAAAATTAACCAAAAGCAAAGAGCTGTTTTTACTACCTTACTATAAGGAGATAACTATAAAAAGGGTTATAACAACTGATGTTGCTGGTTCGCTTAGTCTCGACATGCCAAAGCGTAACATAAAGCTTCCTGGTGGTGAAGAGGCGACTTCCAACGGCAAAGCAACATAGTCAGGGCTGTCTATTTAGGTTTCTTATCGTAAACGGAAGTCTTTACAAGAAACTTCAAAAGAACAATCAACTACTACCTGTGCAGTGGAGGAACAAGAAGAAGAGATGACTACAACTCTTTCACACATATATAGATTATATATAATATATATATAAATAGATAGATATATATATATATATATATATATGATATAATATTATAGTATATATGTATATATATACTATATATATATATATATAATATATATATTATATATATATTCTTACAGTGGGTAAACGCCAGTGGCTTACTAAATTCCATCGGGTTTTGAAAAATTGGAAACCAGGAAAACTAGTGGAGTATATATACTGTAAGATTGAGAAAAGCAGTTAAGCATGAGTCAGCAGATGTTTGGAACAGATGAATGGATGAGATGTCCAGAAATTCGAGTCATAGGAACTTTCGCCTCAAGAGAAAGGGAGAGTACATGACTAAAATGATTAAAAAAGTATAATAATAAATTCACTAAATTGTAAGAACAAGAGAATAAGAAGACTGTAGAGAGAGTTCGAAGGCTAGAAAGATTGAGAGAGAGTTAGTGAGAGTAGGAGAGTTAAGGAGTTGATATGCCAAAGAGAGAGCAATATATGTGGACCCACCCCAGATATGTGATTCATGCTCTATGCAAGGGCGAACAACGCCCTTATGCAGAACTATCAACTGGGGTAATAAGTTCCCAAAAGAACACATTGAATCTTTGTTTTTTTGGCTTGTCAAAAATTAACCACCAGTTGAAGCAAGGTTAAAGAGAGAATCCACGTGATAAGAAATATCAAATTATAAGAACAGAAGAAAGTTATAAATGTGCTTTCAAAGAAAATATTATAGTTGTGTGGAAGATTATGTCAAGTATATAGATGAAGAAGCTGAATTATTGAGGCATTGAAAAAAACCCATGTTTTCTTTAGAAAGATCAGAGGTCTGTTGCTTTAAGGCTACTCTCTTAGCCCCATTCTTTGCGGTTGAATGAGTTGTCTTTCAAATTAGCCTAAGAGTGGAGAGGAGACAATAACAAATAGACCAATTGATGAAAAATAAAATAAAGAGTTGGATTGTAGAACAGAATTCTGAGGAACACCATTATGGATAGATTTAAAGATCAAATAGTGGTTACCTACAATAGTAGTCATAGAACGACTGGAACGAAAAATTAAAGCTTCGTGTCAGAGTTTGCCTATCGAAAGCCTTTGATATGTCTAGCTCCACAGAAAAAGAATCGCCGAAATGCTGAAGAGCAGATGACCAAAAGTCTGAGAGAAAGGAAAGATCATCAGTCTAGCGGTCCTTACAGAAGGAAGCCATACTGGAAATCAGAGATAAGATTAGAAAATTTAAGATGTTTCTAAATCTTTTTGTTAAGGAAAGATTCGAAAACTTTAGGAAGAACAGAGGTTAAAGCCAAGGGGCGTGGCCACGGGGGGACTGAGGGGGCCTTCCAGCCCCCCGAAAGGTTAATCGACAGTGGTGCAATTTTTGTCAGGCATGAAAACAAAGTTACAAACACACACACACATATAGTTAATTTATGATATGTTATATAATATATATTAATATATATAGTATGTTTATATATGTATATGATAATATAGAGTGATATTAATATAATATTATTAAGTATTAATATATAGTATTATATATAATATTTTATGTATATATAGTATTATATAAAATATATTTAATTAAGTAATAATAATAATTAACAAAGAAAAAAATAAAAATAGAAGATTTGCGGAAAAGCTCTAAGTTCAGAAAAGAAATCGACCAAGCAATAGACATAGACAACTGGACATCCTTCTAATACGAAAAGAAATAATGCATTGAATGAAAATAGAGAAAAAAACATGTAGGCCAGTTATGTGAAACTATGACGTTTATGTTGGCGCAGCAAAGGTCTTTGCAAATTAAGGGGCTCATAGTGACTCTGGACGTATGTTGAATTGATCAAGCTCAGCTGAAATGACGTTAGAATGATTTAGAAGCCTTACCTTAAGGTTGTCTAGTAGTGATGGGACGGATTCCAAATGTTCCCAGCCGATCCGGATTCCGATACCTATAACGGTCCAAAAGTGGCCCGATTCCGATTTCGATTCTCGAATTCGATTCCCGATTCCGATTCTTTCTCTACCTCTCTCTCTCGTCTCTCTCTCTATATAATATATATATTAGTATTATTGAAAATTATACATATACCGAAGAATACAGTATATATAACAGTGTCTCCACATATATATAATATAATATATATATATATATAGTATAACTATAAATTTCAGGCTAATCATGCATTCCTTCCTGGTAGACTCCCTAAGGATCTGCAGATTGTCGCCTCTACAGGAACACTCTCCGGCATTTCGTTGGTTTATAGTAGTGCTCTTCTCCTCGACTCTGCTTTTCGATCGTACGTTCCGCTTGCTACCATGGCCTCTACCCACACGTCCATGACCATAATTTCTTTTTTCGGTCTAGATCTCACGCGCTTCTTCATGTCTGGACAGGTCTCCAGATCCATTCATCCCCTGGATCACTTCTCAAAACCCTCAATACTGCCGCCTCCACATCTCTCTCTTCTGCACCGTAGCCAAGTGCTCCAAAACATTCGGTCCAGCCAATAAATTGTCAGCGAAAGGTCTCAGCATTGACCTACATATTATCATTTTGATCTTGGTGTGGTTATTGGATTGTGTTCCCCTGTCAGTATCGGTATTAGTATGTCGGTTCCCACGTTTTTTGTGGTCGTAAAAACTTTCTTTTTTTTTTTGCAAATTCCCCCCCCTCATTTAGCTCTTCTTCCATTCCACCTCCTCCTTCCAAATATCTCATTATGTGCCCAAAATAGTGTAAATTTGATAAACTTTAATAAACTACAAAAAGGCAATGAATAAGACACTTATTATTTATTTCTTCTATCCGCTCATTAAGGATGAACTAAAAGGAAATAATGATGATGTTCAGTGCTTTTTTTCATATCCATTTCTCTCTCATTTCTGCGGTGTTCCATATCTGTCCAATCACAATCTCTGCAGCTCTGTAGTCCGTCTCTTGCTGTATTATAGCCGCTATCATCTATGCATCCAGGCAGAGGCCATTTCCTACGCTTAGTTCGTTCCGCTATTCTTTCCGCGCTTTGTGTAGTCCGAGTGTTCTATTGTAGCACACAGTCAATGGTGACAGAACAGCTGGACGCTGGTCTTGTTCTCACTCCTCCATATTTAAGACCTCAAAACGCTCTCTCGTCTGTCTTTGATCCTGCACTTATCTATTTCTGACCCTTGTATTATGTACCTCTTTATCTCTTGTGTTTTGTGATATTTCCGTATGTCTGGCTGCTTGCCATGAAATTTTCCATTAGCTTTGTCTCTGTTTATTCCTGTCCCAAAAGCTTTGTTTCAGGTCTTATAAATGACCCACATTGCTCTTCCTTGATTCCATTCTAGTTTCGTATTTTTCTATCATGGTTTTCCATATAATATAGTTGGTCAGTTTGTTGCTTTTCGCCGGCCCTGGAAACAATACCTGCCAGAGTCTCGCTATGTATAATCAACTGTTTGGTTTCCTTAGCCTCCTCTCTTAACAGCTCTTTCATGAATTTTACTGGCCAGCAATTTACGCATAGGGGGTCTATTCCTCTATGAATCTATCACTATTTCTTCGATCTCCTTTCCTGTATAAATATATGGGCATATTATTGCTTCTTCGCGCACCGGCCGACGGGTACAACGACTCTCGTCTGACCCACATTGTTCTAGTTCAACAGTTCGTGAATCCATCCTTCCACCCCCTCTCCTGTCTTATACAGTTCCGTCCGCACTCATGAACTCATACAGCTGTAGATATATAAATTTAAATATACTAGTAATATTTATATATATAATATAACTATATATATATATATATATATTATACTATAGTATATTATCAAAATATATGATATAATTATTATATATATAGGTATATATATTTATATCGTCATATGAAGAAATTTATATAGACTCCCCTTAACTTTTATATTTTTTCAATTTTTAATTTCGTAGTGGGCCCTAGGAAGTGTGCCTAAGTTGAAAGTGGATAAGACAGCACTGTGTGTGTGTATGACAGGGTGATATTTTTGAGAGAGACATGCAGAAGTTGTTTAATAACGTTAATAGCCTATCCGCTTAAAATCTGGACTTTTCCAAACCGTGGTGCAAATTGTTTATAATATACTTGTACAAAATACTTAAAGTCATAATGATGTTTAATACATGCATGTATATTCCAATAGCTTTCAATTATTACATACGGGCAGAACCTACTATGTAAAATATAACACTGCTCATTCTTTTACGAGTTCACGGGTTATAATAATTATCAAAACTAAGTTACCATAACATGACTACGAAACATTGCCAAATGACTGTCTCACCGTGACTGTCTGAAAATCTTAACATTGATATCTTAGGCTTTACGTAAAGTTTTCTAATCCAGTGTTTTCTTTAATTTAAATAGAATTAAGGGAGAACTGAAATTAAAAATCATACGGTTTTACTTTTCGAAATATTGTCTTTTGGAAATAATCATAAAGAACGAATAAAATTAATTTTCAGATTGTTACAAAGAATCGTCAGAATCGTAACAATTTCTGTCGATTCGATTTCATGAAAAAACAACCGATTCTTCCGATTCCGATTTAACTCGTCCCATCACTAAGTTTTCTAGCAAATGGAGGTGACCAGGTTTGAAGAACCACTTACTTCCTAGCGTCCAAACATGTCAATGTATAATCAAGCCGATGAATACAACGAATTGAGAAATCAATATCAGTCATTTAGTATCAGCTTACAGTACAGGAAAATAGTGATAAGGTTAATAAAAACAATTTT
>JABUQX010069810.1:0-25000 GCA_015478945.1 Trachelipus rathkii | reverse complement strand
AATTTTCGCTCGAAAAAGATGTCTGAACTGCTTTACTCCTGTCTCTAAAATTAATGTTTTCCTCGCTCTTAAATTTGACCTTTTTAATCCCACTCAATTTGGGTGCCCTTTGACCTGTTGACGTGAGGATATTCGGAGCTGAAAGAGATTCTTGTTCTTTAAGTTTCATATTTATTATTTCTTTCAGAGCTTTCTCACCATGCTGAAAGTTAGGGTCACCCATGCCCAGTCTTTCTGTTAAACGATCCAATGGGGAAGCGTTTAACGCAGAACCCGAAATCGCTTCCTTTTTGATAGATTTCTTTCGTTTTATAGACCTTCGAGAAACTATCACAACATCAAGTTTTTCGTCTAGAGTTGTCACAACTGCTGCTGCATGACCTATAAAAATAAAGGGTTAGTAGTTCCTTCATAATTATATATATATCATATATATATGTATATATATATATATATAAATTTGAAATATTTTCAGTTAAAAAGAAATATTTTTTTTTCTTGGCTTTATATTATACACAGATATTTATTCATATATAAATATATATAACTTAACCAGCAACCTAGCATATATATCTATATATAGCAATAATAAATATGCTCTATTTGCTATCAACTAACATATATATATAACTATAACATATATCTTTCTTATAACTATACTCTTCCCTATATATATATATATATGTATATATATATATATAACTCTTATACATATATATATATAATATAATAATATATATATATATAATAATATATATATATATATATATAATATATATATATATACATATATATATATATATATATATATAATAATAATATATATAATATATCTATATTAATATATATATATATATATAATAATAATAATAAATAATATAATATAATCTAATAATATGTATATATATATATATATATATAATGTAATAATAATAATATATATAATATATATATATATATATAATAATAATAATAATAATATATTAATATAATAATATGTACATATATATATATATAATAATATATATATAATAATATATATATATATATAATATAATAATATAATAATAATAACAACTCAACTCAACAACAACAATAATATATATATATATATATATATATATGTATGCATGCGAATAATAAAAAGAATATTTTTAGAATTTTTATATTGAGATATATATATATATATATATATATATATATCTATATATCTTTCATATATCTTATATATATATATATATAACATATATATATATATATATTTGAAAATTATTTAGTTAAAAAAAATTTTTTTTTGTTCTAATATTTAAACAGAATTTATTATAATAAATTTTATATACCAAGAAGCGTAATTAATAACATGATTCAATTAGATAAAAATTTTATTGGAATTTATTTTGAATAAGAAGTTTAGCCTCAGTATAAATAATAGTAATAATAATAATAAGAATAGTAATAATAATAATAATAATAATAATAATAATAATAATAATAATAATAATAATAATAATAATAATAATAATAATAATAATAATAATAATAATAATAATAATATATGTACTTTCAATGATTTTAATTATATTTTGTGTTTTATAAAATTTATTAGTTTTATTGAAGTATTTTTAAAATTAAAAGAAGAAATATTTTTTCATTCTTACCAAGCATATTGGCGGCTAATATTTTGGTAGCATTTCTTCCCGTAATATTTGGAGGTTGAGCGGCTAGTACACCACTTACACCCATTCCTATGTTTAACAGAGCTCTTTGGAAGTTTATTTCTTCTTCGTCTGGGCATTGCCAAAGCCTCCTCCATTAGGGCACTGCCCTGACCCAGCATTTCAGCCGCAAGGGCTCGGGTATTGAGGGGAAGAACGCTATCGCGGAATTGACTTGATACATTTCCTTTAGAAACATACAACAAAAGTAATATATCTATTCCTAAATAATATATATATATATATATATATATATATATATATATATATATATATATATATATATATATATATACTATATATATATTATATATCATATATATATATATATATGTATCTTTCTTATATCATATATATATATACTCTTCTCTCTTATATATATATGCTATATATATATATATCTGTATATATAGTGACATCATCAGATTTTTTGATGGGGCCAAACAAAAATCTTTTTTTATATATATATATATATATATATATATATATATATATATATATATATATATATATATATATATATATATATATAAAATAAATATATCTCTCCTTTCAATATTATATATAATAATAATATATAATAATAATAATAATATATATGTATAAATATGTATATATATATATATATATGTAATATATAACTAACTATGTAACAACTAATGTAATAACCAGCAACCAATAATAACCAGCATAACAACCAACAATAACCAACATAATATGTATATATATGTATATATATATATTAAATATATATATATAATATTATATATATATGTATATGAAGTGAAGGACAAAATGTTAAGTTCCTGGAAAATGGGGGGAAGGGTTGTATGGATTACTGGGAATGTCTGACCTCAGTTGTTAAAGTTTGATCTCTGTTGACTCTTGAGTGAGCGAAGTCTGAGATAACATTTTCAATATTTCGATGTATGCAGAGGAGGGAAAGTCCAATAAGTCTTTTATCTCTAATAGAATTTCTCAAGTAGGTTTCCAGAAGTCTTAATGTTGAAAAGCTTCTTTCTTCTGAAGCATTAAACAAGGGTAAAATTGCCAGTGTTTGCAACAAGATGTAAATATTTGGAAATTATGACTGCGAACAAGAAACTAGTCTATCTATTGCGGTTTTGGGCGACCTGTGCTGTGATGCCATTTTCTTCCATAAATCCCATTCTGTTTTTACACTAAATCTTCATTTGGGCTTTCGGATCTCCTTGTAAGATATTACACAATCTTTTATATTCTCATGTGGCACATTACACCCGTTCGGTATGACAAATTGCAAGGAAAATTTAAAAACCTCTTTCCAAAAATGGTATAAAAATGGGTGTGTGATAATAAGTCTGTGGGTCGGAAGTAGGAATGTTGGGTCTGTATTTTTTGGAATTTGTTAATTTTTGGTACAGCAATTTCAATACTCAGTTCAGATTCAGATGCGCTTACACATTCTTCAAAAATCAGCTGAAATTCTAATGTAGCATTTTCTCTGATGGTTTCAAGTTTAGTTTTAACTAATGGACTTACGAGATTTGTTCCTGACAGCGACGAATTATATAAAATTGTTGCTTACTTTATATTATTAACAGGATCATAGTACCTAAAAAATTTTTGAGTGTCTAGGAAATTTCGGGGGGGGCCATGGCCCCCCCTTGGATACACCACTGTATATATATATATATATATATATATATATATATATATATATATATATATATATATATATATATATATATATATATATATATATATATAATATATATATATATTTTTTATTTATTATTTTTATTTTTAAGGAGTACTATTGCAAACACTCGAACTCCGAATTATGATAATTAATTTAAAACCACTATATTTAATTAGAAGGGGGGAATATTTAAAAAACACAAACTAAATTAAAATGACTGTGCTGACGTTTCGTCCAACAATACATGTTGGCCTCTTCGGAGCAAGAAGAAGACTGAATTGATTTTCAAAATTTTTTAAACTAAATAAGATGCGAATGCGACAAGCACAAGGAACAATCAAAAACAACAACTAAAATGTATTCTTTCTATGAACCTATGTATTGGAGAATGTTGGCAGGTGTACGATGAGTAAGCATTTTTCTATTTAAAGTGGATTCAATAAACTTGATTGTAGTTTTGTCAAAATCAAAAAATCCTGATGAAATATTATAGTTAGGAATAATGTTGATAAAATAAGCTTCTATAAGTCTATTAAGTTCTTTTGATTTAGAGGTGAAAATATTTAAAAATCATGTTAAAAAACTACTTCCACCATTGATATATAAAGATGTTACAGTATTAAATCCTTCATTGCCATATTTTTACGGAGTGCCGAAGTTGCATAAAGAGAATTGCCCTTTAAGACCAATTATATCTTGTAAAAATGATAACTTTACCAAACTTAATAAATGGCTCACTAAACTCCTAATTCCTTTACTCGGCAATATTTCGAACTCCCATATTAAAAATTCGCAACAATTTAAACAAAAAATCGGCAACCATCTTCCCACCGACCATTCTCTGATTAGTTTCGATATAGTTAGCCTTTTTACCAATGTCCCCCTCCCCCATTTTTTGGATTTTCTCTCATTACACCTCGACAATATCGATCTTCCTATTTCCTCAAATAATTTCATAACCTTGATAAATATATGTATGAAACAAAACGTATTTTCTTTTAATAACCAATATTATAAGCAAATCTTTGGAACCAGCATGGGAAATAGCTTAAGTCCTGTCATCGCCTGTCTTTATCTTGAATTTTATGAAATCCGTCTTCTTCCCTCAATTCCTATATATACACAAATACATTCTTGGTACCGTTATATAGACGATGTACTGGCAATCATTCCTAATAATTTTCCGATTCAATCCTTCATTAATGACTTGAACAGTTTAGTCCCATCAATTAAATTTACTTTCGAGACCCCTAATAATGGAAAAATTTCCTTTTTAGACTTACAAATTACACAACATAATAACCTATTAACGTTTAATATCTATAGAAAACCAACTTTTTGCAACCAATATCTGCATTCATTTTCCTATCATCCACAATATATCAAACATAACATTATATATAATACTTTTTTACGTTCCATTAAATTTACAGATCCCCTATATTATAGAAATGAAATCAACACAATCTATAATCAATTTCTCTCTCTTGGATATACCCTACATACCATAACAAGACAATATAATAAAGCTAAGAATCAATTTTTCAATAATATTCCTAATACTCCCTATATTCATCCTACCTCAACAAAAATAATCCCCTTTTCATATTCTTTATTCAAACTTAAATTTACTATTGCAAAATTATTCAATATTCATTTAATTTTCAATTTTCCTGATACTTTGCAACGTAATCTTGTTCATAATAATAATACTAAATCTGAACCGTCCGGGGGGGTATACTGTGTTCCATGCGTCGGTTGCAACAAATTTTATATAGGGGAAACTTTAAAGACACTACCTTTTCGACTAAATCAACATAGCAACGACATAAAAAGATGTAACCATAGCAACGCATTATACCGTCATATAAACAAAGATCATAATATTAATTTGAAAGATTCCATCTTCATTTTCACCTCTAAATCAAAAGAACTTAATAGACTTATAGAAGCTTATTTTATCAACATTATTCCTAACTATAATATTTCATCAGGATTTTTTGATTTTGACAAAACTACAATTAAGTTTATTGAATCCACTTTAAATAGAAAAATGCTTACTCATCGTACACCTGCCAACATTCTCCAATACATAGGTTCATAGAAAGAATACATTTTAGTTGTTGTTTTTGATTGTTCCTTGTGCTTGTCGCATTCGCATCTTATTTAGTTTAAAAAATTTTGAAAATCAATTCAGTCTTCTTCTTGCTCCGAAGAGGCCAACATGTATTGTTGGACGAAACGTCAGCACAGTCATTTTAATTTAGTTTGTTTTTTTAATATCCCCCCCCCTTCTAATTAAATATAGTGGTTTTAAATTAATTATTATATATATATATATATATATATATATATATATATATATATATATATATATATATATATATATATATATATATATATATATATATATCTTTATCTTTCTATATACTATATATATATATATATATATATATATAGGACATTTATAAGAGGTTGACTCCGTTTATAGGGGGGAAATTTTCGATAAGAAAAACAACGAATTTCGAGTATTTTCTTTATTGTGGCAATTTCTATTATTAGCGTTATTTGCATATATCTATGAATTTTAATATTTATTAGGTAAATTTTTTATAAAATTATAAAATATTTCTAGTAATTATGACATTTTTAAGAAAAATAATAAAAATTGTTATTATTATTATTATTATTATTATTATTATTATTATTATTATTATTATTATTATTATTATTATTATTATTATTATTATTATTATTATTATTTTATTATTTATTACTTTATGTATGGGGGGGTGGGGGTATTATTATTATTATTATTATTATTATTATTATTATTATTATTTTATTATTATTGTTATTATTATTATTATTATTATTATTATTATTATTATTATTATTATTTTGATTATTATTATTATTATTATTATTATTATTATCATTATTATTATTATTATTATTATTATTATTATTATTATTATTATTATTATTATTATTATTATTATTATTATTATTATCATTATTATTATTATTATTATTATTATTATTATTATTATTATTATTATTATTATTATTATTATTATTATTATTATTATTATTATTATTATTATTATTATTATTATTATTATTATTATTTAATATGAGATTTACAAGCCTTTTCCAATTTCCTAAAGGTATCAACCGCTTCATGATTGATTTTTTTAAGGACTATTCTAGAATAAAATAGAACCACCGCGAGCATAGCGAGACGGGGACGTGGGGGATGATATAGAGGGGGGCCGAAGGCCCCACCCCGGATCAAAAAATAAAATATATAAAAATATCAAATATCAATTTATTATTATCATGGCGTCTCTACAAACTTTACGTACATTCATCAAATTTAAACTGAAATAAATAGCCTAAGCTTACTCATTTTTATAAGACTATAGGTGTGAAGCACAAAAAATATATATCAATTTCTTTTTATTTTTGTTAATATTAATTAAATTACATTTGAAAATCCAGCATTTACTAATGTATTTACCCTAAAATCATAGAAATTATTTTACATTTTTCATTGATCTTCGTTCCTGGAGTCAACCTCTTATAAATAGCCATATATATATATATATATATATATATATATATATATATATATATATATATATATATATATATATATATATATATATATATATATATATATATATTATATATATATATATATAAATAAAAATGTTTAATATAGGGGGACAAATTTGGAGGATATTATCTTTGTACCATTACAAATGTTTTGTCTTAAATAAAGTTACCTGTAAAGTTCCTCATTTAGTAGGTAAATGAGTTAGGAAGATGCAAGATGTATGATGTGAATATTGGTATATGTGGTTATTATTATTATTATTATTATTATTATTATTATTATTATTATTATTATTATTATTATTATTATTATTATTATTATTATTATTATTATTATTATTATTATTATTATTATTATTATTATTATTATTATTATTATTATTATTATTATTATTATTTTATCATTATTATTATGATTATTATTAATATTATTATTATTTTATCATTATTATTAAATATTATGATTGGAATATATAATGTTTTATTATTATTATTATTATTATTATTATTATTATTATTATTATTATTATTATTATTATTATTATTATTATTATTATTATTATTATTATTATTATTATTATTATTATTATTATTATTATTATTATTATTATTATTATTATTATTATTATTATTATTATTATTATTATTATTATTATTATTATTTTTATTATTATTATTATTATTATTATTATTATTATTATTATTATTATTATTATTATTATTATTATTATTATTATTATTATTCTTTGTTTGTTATTATTTTTATTATTTTTATTATTTTTATTATTTTTATTATTTTTATTTTTATTATTATTATTATTATTGTTATTATTATTATTATCATTATTATTATTATTATTATGATTATTATGATTATTATTATTATTATTATTATTATTATTATTATTATTATTATTATTATTATTATTATTATTATTATTATTATTAATGTGTGTGTGTGTGTGTGTATTATTATTATTGTTATTATTCTTATTATACTTCTTTGTTATTATTATTCCTGTTCCTATTCGTATTATTACTATTATCATAGTAATATTACTTATCAAATAATTATTGTTATTAAGGCATTAATATTGTTATTAGTAATATTAGGAGTATTATTATGATTCGCATTATTATTTGTATTATTATTGTTATTGCTTGTATCCGTTTCCCGAGTAAATATTGCTCGAATACTATCAACAATATTCCTAGTATTATTCATCCTATCTCTATAATAAGGTGGTACCTATCAAGCAACCTATAGCAGTGTCCAATATTAGAGACAGCAATACCCTGTTCTATAGGTTACTACTTTACGTTGCAGAGTTTCCGTAGCCAACCACATCTACGGAACATAAACACCAATATTCACATCATACCCCTTACACCTTTACCTACTAAATGAGGAACTTTACAGGTAACTTTATTTAAGACAAAACACTTGTAATGGTAAAAAGATAATATCCTCCAAATTTGTCCCCCTATTTCGTAAACACCCTGTATATATATATATATATATATATATATATATATATATATATATATATATATATATATATATATATATATATATATATATAATTATGAAAATTTTAATATATATTTAATATATAATTTAAATATAATTAATATATAGTATTTCCAGTCGATTCACACACTTTGAAATAAACAAATTTGAATATGTAATTTAAGTTATTATAAATAATATTAAAAACTATATTTTTATTAAAGTTTTATAATGGTTGAACTGAAATATTTATTTGTGCTCCATTATCCTACGGTTAAAAGTTAAAAAAAAATTATTTAAGCTACGTTGACTTTATTATTTGAAATAATAAATAATTAATAATAATTAATAACAATAATTAATAAATAATAAATAATTTGAAATAATATATAAAAATGTATCATATTTTAAAACGTCAAAATTTATCGAAACTGAAGTTGTTGAGGCTGCATAACCAACTCCTTTCCATTCCATCTTAAATCCTTCCCAGGTAAATTAAAGCTAATCTAACGTGTGCGTATGAAAATAAGATATATTCTAACTTACTTGTTTTACTTACGGTAGCAAAATACCAGAGACCTGCCTTGACAACCAAAGAATAGAAGAAAAGCAAAAGGTTGTCTAGATCAGAAACTTTTATTTGGAAAAAATTACATAATTGGACATGAAAGAATTGGAGAGGCATAAAGAAGGAGGAGAAGCGTATAAATTGTGTAAGGTAAAGCTCGTCCTGTAACTGAATCGGTAAAACGCTACCCTCGTATTCTCTAACCCGGGATCGAATCCTAGCCGGTTGTGAAATAATTCCAAGCTTATGTTGTGTAGACTAATCACCAGCCCAGCTGTAAATACTTGGTTATTGAAAACAATCAGGGTGGAAAGAAAGTTAAAAAAAAAAAAAAAAACAGTGGTTTTTCATAAAAAGCAATGAAAACCATGGTGTTTTGGTATATGTTTTTTTTAACCTTTATAATCAATATTTTTTATTATTATTATTATTGTATAGTGTTTACATCATCTATATTAATGTTCTTATAAGTTTTTTAGCTAAAATATTTATATTAAGCACTCATAAAATAAACTTTAATTTTAAACAGACATTTTCACTTTTCTCAAAAATATATTTGGGATTATTTTCAATTATATATATATATATATATATATATATATATATATATATATATATATATATATATATATATATATATATATATATATATTTTATATATATATATATATATATATATATATATATATATATATATATATATATATATATATATATATATATTAATGTGGATGCATACATTCCATTCTCTATCCCTTGAACTTAATACTGATAAATCTTGGTTTATCAGAAATTATCGTTGTCTTCAAATCCAGAAACTCGTGCTTTAATACATTTCATCCCGGATTGGCAAAAAATCAGCTCTTCGAGACTCTAAAAACTTTTCTTCGTAGAAAATGCAACAATCTTTCTGGTTCTTCTACCTCACACTCTTTCTGACATTTTGCAGTTTTAAAATGTCAACTCCAACTTTGCTTCTTCCTCCCTCCCTCCTCTTGTATCTCTGTCTGTCTTAACTTCTGCTCAAACATTTCCCTTTAATTCCACTCTAGATGGTTCCAGAGCTACTCTTCTTTCCGCCTCCTTTCAACTCATTAAAATATTAATTCTTCATTCTCTAAACTAAACACTAAGAAGGCGGAGAATGCTGAAGTTATCCCTCCAGTGATACTCAAAAGCTTTTGGGATTATAGCTTGCATCCTTCGCCCAGTAACCTTGTTTCATCACTGCCTATAAACTTCAACCTTTCCCTCTTGCTGAAAGAATGCATTCATTCAGCATGTGCTGAAGAAGCGGGACTCAGTCAACAATCCAACTATCGTCCTATCGCTTTAACCTCTGTTCTTCCTAAAGTTTCGAATCTATTCTTAACAAGATTTAGAAACATCTTAAATCTTCTAATCTTTTATTTGATTGCCAGAAAGGCTTTTGTAAGGACCATTCGACCGGTGATCTTCTTTCCTTTCTCTCCGACTCTTGGTTCCTGTTGTCTCTGCTCTTCCGCATTTCGGTGAATCTTTTTCTGTGGCGCTAGACATATCGAAGGCTTTCGATAAACTCTGGCACAAAGCTTTAATATCTAAACTTCCCACTTTCGGTATTTATCCTTCTCTTTGTAACCTTCTCTTGACTTTCGTTCCAGTCGTTATATGGCTGCTATTGTAGATAGCCACCATTTATCCTTTAAATCTATCCATATTAGAATTCCTCAAAATTCTGTTCTATCCCAAACTCTTTTTTTTTCTTTTATTGGATAAATGATCTATCTGTTACTGTGTTTTCTCTCCACTCTTAGGCTGATAACTCCACCACTTATCATTACTCCTTCCAATTTGAAAAACGACTTATTGAACAGCAAATAAATGATGCTAAGAGGATGGCCATGAAGCAACAGACTTCTGATCCTTCTGATACCTATAGTTGTGCTAAAGAAAATTCTCGGGAGTTATATAAATTTATAATCGTGGGCTGAGGATGAGCGATTTGTCTTGATGTGATGCCATTATTCAAAATAATGGTGACATCATTACTTTTCAGCAAGCTGTCTAACCCAATCTAATCTAACTTAACCTAACCTAGCCTAACCTAACCTAACCTAACCTAACCTAACCTAACCTAACCTAACCTAACCTAACCTAACCTAACCTAACCTAACCTAACCTAACCTAACCTAACCTAACCTAACCTAACCTAACCTAACCTAACCTAACCTAACCTAACCTAACAAATGTTTTCACAATTTACCATTGAATTGTCCACAGTAACTCAACTATTACTTCATTTTCTACAGCGAAGCAAATTTTTGGTGCGAAGAAAAAAAAAAGATTTGTAACCTTTAGGTGCCAACACTCAATGTGTCCGTATCGCAGGAGTATTGCAATTAATTATATTGTACCTATATCATACCTGGTGGATAATAATGGGCTACAACGATGATTTTTCCATAAATGGCTTTGCCTATCCCACGATGATTGCTAAATTTCCACACCGCTTAAAGCTTTGCCTATTCCAAAATTTTCGCTAAATTTCCACACCATTTGAGAAAACGATCCTAGTTTCAAAAGAGATTATATAATGTTATATATATATATTATACAATATATATATAATTATACTAAAATATATATCAATATATCTATATATATATAAATGACAAATATAATTATTAATATTTATATTATACATATATAAAAATATATTTTATATATATATATTATATATATAAATATAAATATATATATATATATATATATATATATATATATATATAATAATATATATTATAGAAATATATATATAATATAATAAAAGATATAAACTAATATAAATAGTAAATATATATATATAAAAATATATATATATACTCTATATAATATATATTATATATACTATATTATATATATATTATATATAATATATATTAATATTATATATATATTATATATATATATATATATAAACTATATATATATCATTATATATATATATAGTATATATTATATATATATATATCTATATATATATATATTATAATAATTATATATATAATTACTTATATATATATATATATAATAAATATATATATATTATATATATATAATATAATATTATACTATTATATATATATAATAAATATAAACAATAGTTATATTTTTACAATACAATTAGGCTTTAAAATAAAATATAATTATTGAAAGGAGAATATTAAAATATAAAATATTAATTCATTAATATTATTATATACTGTTACCTTGGATAATCCAATCAAAATCAAATAAACCTAATCATAGGTCTCAACAATGCTCTGTACCAATCTGACACTTTTTCTCATAATAATAATAATAATACCTTAATAATTATAATATATATAATAATTATAATAAAATAAATAATAATAAACATAACAAATAAAATAATATATAAATAAATATCAATAATCAATAATAATATTTAATAATCATACAAGCCAAAACAAAAAACCAAACCCCCCCCCACCGCCACCCACAAAAAACCACACCAAGAAGCCCACAAGAGAAACACAGAATGTGAGACAACCCAAACCAAAAAAAACCCACCACCACACCACACAACCAAACAACGATAACCTAACAACCACACAACCACACAACCAAACAACCAAAAACAACAACCAACAGAGCCATAATTACCCACAAAACACACAAAACAAACCACACCACACACCCCAACCCAAAAAAAAGCACACACAAAAAAAAACAATAAAAACATCCAAAAAAAAAAAACCAACCAAAAAAACAACGACTGAAATAACAAAAAATGAACAAAAAAATAAACAAAACCAAAAAAAAATATAAAACAAATAAGAAAAAAAACAAAAAAACAAAAACCAACACCAAAAAATACAAAAAAAAAAAAAATAAAAAAAACCAAAAAAACCACACAAAAAAAAAAACCCCAAAAAAAAACAAAACAACCAACAAACACAAACAAAAAACTCACCACCCATCTCAAAATCTTTCACCGTTCTAAAATCCAAACACACAAACCAACCAAAAAAAACAAAATAAAAAAACCACCCCGACCCACCCACACCCACCAAACAAAACAAAAACCACAACAACACGAACCCACAACGCACCCCAACACCCCCACCGCCACCCCACAAAATCACCACATAATAATAATAATAATAAATCATAAATAAATAATTAGTACCATTATACAATACATCTACATAAAATAATAATAATAATAAAATCAACAAACCCTAACCATACGATATATAATAGAATAACTAAATCAATAAATAATAATAATAATAATCGAATAAACATATATAATTAATAAATAAAACAAATTAATACCATAATAAAAATAATAATAAATACATAATAATTATCAATAATTAAAATAATAAAAATATAATAATAAAATCAATAATTAATAATAAAAATTAATAATAATAATATAATATATAAATAATATTATAAATATATATATAAATATTAAAATAATTACTTAAATAATATATTATATAAAATTAATATTAATATTATTAATTTAATATTAATATTAATATTAATTTTTAAAAGTAAAAAAAAAAAAGGATATATAATAATAATTAATTTAAATAATTATAATAATAATATATTTAATAAAATAATTTAAATTAAATTATAATAAATTTTAATAATGAATAATTAAATATATCAATTATAAATAATTTATAATTTATATGTATAATAATATAATACTAAATAATTAAATATAATTAATATAATAAAATCATAAAATTAATATATAATATCATAATATAATTAAATATATAATAATAAATACTAATATATAATTATAATAATTATATTAAATATAATAATTATAATATAAATCATTACATAACAATTTAAATATTATTATTGTTTCCGAAGTATTTACTAGTGCGTACTAGGTTTAAAGAAACGATTTGTTTCCATATTGAATTTCTCATTTTTATATTACTTAATATTAGCAAGTTTAAATATGTATAATCAAATCATGTTTTAGTAAGATCTACACAAGAATTTACTTAAATTGAAAGAGGGAACATTTTTAATAATTTAAAAAAAAATCTGTACAGTATAGATATATGAAACTTGTAAATGCTATTGCGATTTTTCGTAGTTTTTTTAAATTTGTTTGGCTTTTCAATAATGTTTATTTTCTAGTAAGCAGTTAGATTTTGTTTGATGGAGTAATAATGGTTAAAGTTTCTTTTGGATAAAGTTTTTATTTATATTAGGAAGTAAAACCAATGATCATAGATGTTTATAAGATGTAAAATATTTTTATTTGGATCTACATTATTATCCAATTTGTTTCTATATAATGATTGTTTCATTTCTTTGAATGATAAAATTTTATCTTCAAACGTAAGTGTTGTATATATTAAATATTATATTATCGATAGAATAATAAGTCTTCAGATCATAATTTGAGAAAAAAATATGGTATTTACGATTCCAAGAGACGTTTTTCAAATTAGAATAAATTTCACGGAAAATATAATAAATGAACTAAAATAGGTATTCAAATCATTGTTTATATAATTATATAGGGTTAAAATTCCTGTAAGAAATTAAGTACTGTATATTCTATTAACAAGAGAATCAATGAATCAGAAACATTATATTACAATTTACTTTAAAACATTGTGATAGCTAGGTTTATTCTTTTTTGAAATTTATTGTGACCCTTTACGATAAAAATGAGCTGCATTAAAAAATAAATAAATCACAAGGCAATTCAAACACTCTCCGAACTTTACACAATTTATTTAGTAAATAAAAAATATTAATATAATAAATTTATGCTGCACAAAATAATCTTAAGACATAATATAATTACAAGATAAATACGGTGGTTATAATATAAATGAAAAAAATAATAATGCATAGTAACAAATCTGGATTTTCACTAATAAGATGATTGCAGTTCGTATATATAAAATTATTTAAATTTATATAATTATAAATTATATATTATATTATATAATTATATATATTTATATAAACTTATATATAACTATATATATATATATAATTATAATATAATTATATAATTGTAGTATATTAATTTAAAATTGTTTTATAAAAATATATAGATACAAGAGTATAACAATTAATCAATAATCTAATTATATCTATATATATTAATAATTAAAATATATTATATATATATATATATGAGACTTTTATAAGTGGTTGACTACGTTAATATTAGGTTAGTTATTTTAGGTTAAGTTTGGTTAGGTTAGTATAATAAGAATTAGGTTTAGGTTAAGTAATGTAGTTTTACCAAAAAGTAATTAATGTTATTTACCCTAAATCATTAAAATAGACGATAACATTAATTGTTTTGATTTTCGCATCCCTGTGTAGTAAAACACTAATTATTAAATAGTCATTATATCGTATTAATTCAATTATATATTATATATATATATATATTATATAATTATTATATATATAATTAATAATTTAATATATATTTATATATAAATTAAAATAATTAAATATATAATAATTAATAATTTATATTAAATTTAATAATTATAAATAATTATATTTACCGTATAATACATAACGATATATATACATACCAATATAATTATATATACTATATATATATATATTATTTAATAGTATTAGTTAAACATACTATAATATAATAAAATACTAAGATTATATTATATATATATATAGTTATAGTTATTTATATATTTATAGTATATATTATATATATTATATTACCGTATATATAGTATATATATTATATATATCTTTATATTATTATTTATATATTATATTCTATATATATTGATACTATAATGATATATATATATTATTAGTATTAATATACTATATATATAAGTATTGATATGTATAATACGTATACTATTAAAATTTAAGATTATATTATGAAATTGCAAAAAAAAATTAAAAATGCAGAAAAATTTTTTAAGAAATTTTTAATAAATAGAGTCTTCAAAAAGATTAGTAAGGTAAAGTATGAAATGAATTTCTTAAGAGATTTTCTGCATTTTTTAATTTATAAGGCCTTCTTTACCATGTACCTACTTAATCTAGCGATCACTTGCTAAATTATTAACTATATATATTATTATATATATAATATATTACTATATATATATATACTTATTAATATATAAACCCAGACATTAAATATAGATTAATTCCACACATATTTATATATAATATGTATATTTTACCAAAATTGAAATGTTAATTTATTTAGAAAAAGCATCAAGTTATAATAACGCTAAAATATATATATATATTAGTATAATATATATATATATATATTATTAATATATATATATATTATAATTAATATATATAATATATTATATATAATATATATATATATATATTATATATATATTTATTATTATTATTATTATATTTATTATTATTAATTTATTATTTTTAATATATTATTATTTATTTAAATAATTATTATTATTATTATTATTATTTTATTATTATATTTATATTATATTATTTATATATTATTATATATTAATTATTTTTATTATTATTATATTATTATGTTATTTATTTATTATATTTATTATTTTGCTAAAAATTTTATTTGATTTACTCTGTTTCAAGTACACAAAATTTGTGAAGAGTATTTATAATTTTATCATTTTATTATCAGCTTTATTGTTTGTATTTTATTAATGTAATTATATATTTCATTGTGTATTTATTTCTTTATTTAAATTTAATTATTCAATAATTAATATTATTTCTTATTGAATTAATTATTAATAATAAAATAATATTTATTATTTAATTGTTATTTAATTTTATGATTGATTATTATTATATTATTATTTATTCATTATTATTTATTATTATTATTATTATTATTATATTTTAATTTTTTATGATATTATTATTTATTATTATTGATTATTATTATTATTAATAATAATAATTATAAAAATAATAAATATAATAAAATAATAATTTAATAAATGATCTAATATAAAAAAATAAATAAAATAAATCAATTTGAATGTAAAAATTGTTTGAAATGATAATTAATGATAAAATAATAATTATTAATAATTTAATATAATAATTATAATTAAATATAATAATAATAATAATGAATAAAATTAATAAATAGAATTGGGGGTATTAGGTTCGAGAAAATGTGATAAAATGAGAAATGAACTCATTAGGGAATATTAGAGAGTTGTGTGTGGTGTGAAGAAAGCGTGTAAATTGAAGATAAAACGGGATGCTTTAATATTAGAGTTTTTGTCATACGGAGGGATGGATGAGAGTCGGTTCGTCAAGCAGAATGTATTAGGTGGTGAGATATGCTGGAATATTGATACCGGAGACTGATCACGCACGAGGAAAAGTGGATTGAGTCAGTAAAGGATGTTCTGAAGGAAGAATGGACGGAGATAACAGCATAAGGTTGCATAATAGATGATGATGGCGTTAGCGTTTTAAGAGGGTATGGTTCTGGGCCGTGGTGGTCCAAGGGAATTGAGCCATAATACTTACTATATGTCAGTTCTTCGTTTCTACTATTCTGTTTCGACTGTAGATGCGACACATGCAAATCTGGGGAAGGAAAGTTAAGAATAAACGAGAACTTGATCGCAGTCAGAAAAAAAAAATTCACCTTAGGGCTTCACGAAGCTGAAACTGTGACCCATAACTGTTCGTTTCTCGTCATGTGGGGTTCATCCTTTCACCAGGCGGCCACAACTACCCCTTCACAAAACTTCGCCAATATGCAATTATGTCTATCGTCTCTGCTAATAACTGGGACATTCTTTACTGGACTGCTAAAATCACTTTATTCTCTTTGGTTTCCCGCCGTTCGATTTCCTTTTTACTCTACTACTAAATCATCAGTACTGACACCGACTCTCATTCATACCTTTCCATTATGGAACCAAAACCTTCTCACAATTGACACTCTTTACTTCCTCATTTTACGTTTCTTCCAATACAGAACAACTCATAAGCATCAATTCTTTTATTTCTATCATTCAATTACACATCCATTGACAACCTCTAACATTAACATCAATCTCATTGGACTCTCAATACTCACTAAAATAACCTTACTCTTATCTACATTATACTATATTCAATATTTAAAATGAATGAGTTCAAAGGGAGATTTATTCTCCATCGCGGGATTTTATTCGGTAAACAACTGGACTAACGCGTTGTACTGATATATAAGTACAATGTACCGGGAGCTTTATCACTAAGCATCCACGTCCCCTAAAAAAGAACGCTTCAATAGCGTTAGTTTTTAAAAGCTCCCGGTTTTCTCATCCATAATTGCTGAGTACTTTAGACAACACCCTGCCAATAAACCTCCCTATTATATTTGCTACCAATCCTCTAAAATTACTTTTCTATTCACCACCCGAAAACAAATCATTCAGATACAAAAGCCAGGGACCCTCCTTTCTTTCCATTCTCCTTATCATTCATATAAGTCTGTCCCTGCAACTATCACACTATCTAATTCTTTCATAGCTCCTTCCATATAAAAATTAAATAACCTAGGAGACATAATAACACATCCCTGCCTCACTCCACTATCTAATATTAAACCTAAATCATTTTCGACTCCATTTTTTCTTACACACGCTTCACTACCGTCATATATATTTTTGATTGCATTAAGGGCTACATCAAGACCAGTTATTATCAATAACACCTGCACAGAGCTTCCCTTATTTTACCCAAAAATTTTTGTTAGATCTAGCCATTGTTGCATGATCTTTTTACTTTCATTTTTCTACAATCATTTAAACTTCGTGAATAATTTTTAAAATAAATATATAATATATATATATATTTATAATATATATATATACTATATATATTATTATTATATTAATATATTATATATTATATATATTATAAATATATTATATATATATATATATATTAGTATAATATATATATATATATATATATAATATTGATATAATTATATATATTATAGTATAATATATTTAGGGGATGTGTCCGAATATATCGGTAAGTTAATTCGGTATCGGGCTCATATTCGGCCAATACCTGATATTCTGTATTCGGATTTTGTGTGCCGAACTATTTCTCGGGTATCCGAAATATTCGAAGAACTCTTTCATCTAATCAACAAACCTCAGAAAAATACGCTCAACACAAAGGGGATAATTATTTCCATTAAAATTGAAATTATTTAGAAACTGAATATTTTCCATAAAAAATAAATAAATAATATAGCTCTCCAAAATCTTTGTAGCCAATATGGCGCAAATCTTTGTCATTTGTCAGATCCTTTAAGAGTAGTTTTTTGAATTTTTCAATATTTTTCTAAAAATTAGAATTCATTTAGTTGTGGATTCGTATATATGGACCTCAAAAATCTATCAGGAAGCTGGATTTAATAGGGAGGTGGCTTGCTATCAATTTCATGTTTTATTCACATTTTGCAACTATGCATTCACACGTTGACATAGGTAAAATCAGAGTCTGTTTTAAAGAATTGCTCGAGATCAAGCTTTCCTATTAATCCTCTCATTTTTCTAACAATATTCAGCAACGGCAGCTGCAAAGCTTTTTAAAAACTTTACAGATGCAGCTGAATGTCAAACAGCATAAAATACATTCACGACGTCTTCAACACGCGGACAGAACTTTAATAAAGTATGCTTAATAAAAGCATTGTTTTGAACAAAAAGTTCCTTATATCTAATATAGCTGCTGAAGCCAATCTCAGAAAAATGTTAACTGATTTTATCAGTGGCAATATTATTCCATTTACTTGGCCATTTGACAACATCATCACTAAAACAAGCATTAAATGTGAAGTACAGTCGCCCAAGTGAATCCTTCCATTTTAGCAATATACTATTTTTTTAAAGTAGGACTAATTAAAGCATAAAGTTTCTCACAGTGGATATAATAATTACACTAATTGAAGGCTCTAGAATCTCAGTAGAAAAAAAGCTTTCTAAGTTTCTATGTGATAATCTTTGTGTGTATGTAGGCTACTTTCTTAGATCTGCAGTTCATGCGAATTTATCAATATGAATAAGATGAATCAGAATCAGTATAAAAAATTTAATCAACAAAAGATCAACCGGAAGAGTGAAGGACATGCATGAAAATTTAGCTTTTGAATCTTCTACTGACGATGATTCACACGATACGTGGGGAAAGTGAGCTAAAGGTTCCATTTTTTCACTTCTTTAATGAATTTGTTTTTTCAAAGAAAATTGTTAGATTTTTTTATACAAAACGTTATACAGAAAATAAAGTGAGAGTGAAAAAAAGATTAGATCTACTATCATTTGTGACTGAATGCTGTTATTGTACAATAAATATAATAAGTAATAAAGGCTACATTACGGATTACATCAAGAAATTTTAAAATAAATCTAGTTATAATGTTATGCCTACTTTGGACTAAGTGAAGACATGATATTCCCTTCAATTGGTTGATATAAAAACACTGGAAATAGTTTTATGAATTTGAAAACTAGCAATAAAAAATCTTTTCAGCATACTCAACCGTGTCATCAGTCGATAAGTATGATAAGATATTTAGAACGGAGGATAAATATTTATTTTGAGCCACAAGAAAATATGAGTTATCCCCTGAATTAATGGAGAGCTGCTAATGTTCTGTCATTTTAACTAGAGCTTATTCAAATGAAGTTAAGTTTAATATCTTTAACTCTACGAATAACTTTTCAATTTTCATAGTTTATTTTATTTTTAATGTTGATTTATCAAGTATGTAGTGTTCACCTTATAAGGAATTAGTTATTTATTTTTGCTTTTATTACTTTGTATATACAACACTGAACATGAAATTTCTTGGATGGGGTTTCGCAATTGATTAATTGATGTGCTGATTCCAAAAATGTAATCTGGTTTTATTGTCAAATATCACCATCGCATTTTATGTGAGATATTGTGAATGTTAACACTGATTTGTATTAAAATTTTTATGATTTTTTAACTCATTTATTACTAGAAAGAGAGTCCACCTCACTCACACATTATTGGGTGGACATTATATTATTGATACGCTTGCGGATATATCCATACTTTGGATATATATATATATATATATATATTGTATTTAGATCGGATACAGATATATATATTTATATATTATTATATTATATACATACTAGCTCCTATATTATATTATATATAACTTAGTAATGATACTCCTTGAATAAACTAGGTATAATATAATTCTCTTATCCGGTATAGTAGTAATAGTGCTCTTTATACTCTATATGTATAGTTATATATTAGATGCTGGTGATATACTATTTTCTTCATTACTGATATGAGTTGTGTAAACCCATTTAGAGTTATATTTAATAGGTTTTATTATAGAGAGTTTAGTAAGTGAAGATTTTGGTTATGTTTATGGATGACTGTATATAAATGTCTTCTTAGTAAATAATAGGGAAGTTGTGATATATATAGATATATTTATTATATATGATAGGAGTCTGTTTGGAAACCATACGATTTACTAATTAAGTGAAATACTAGTATTTGTGAGATATATAGTGTGGCGCAATAGATGATGAAAACGGAAGATGAGGAAACACAATCTGCAAATGATACATGAGTCCATGTCTTTATGATAGATATCTCATGTTTTGGTAAAACATAATAAATGTACACCTATTGAATTATTATAAAGGAGAGTAATTTTGTGGGACAACAGAATGAATGTAATAGAAGGATTGGGTTTAGTTAGTAAACATACCTACGATGGTCGTAACTTTCTCGTCGTAGACGATTTCTACTGTGCATAGCGTCTGGAATATTCCCTCATCAAGCTCCAACAAATAGTCGGCCCATATATTGATAATCCCACCTTGCCTTTATGTAACGTCTTCCATGTAAGTTTTTAAGATCCTGGATGGAAGCGTTTTCGCGTGGGACTAGCTGCATCACACTCAACGACAGGCCATCTAGGTTGTGGCCGAAATTTTCTTAGGTGGATGTAAGTCAGTGCAACCATTTATATCATTTCTACCATCCGATTGAGAATGAAAACTGTTTCCTAGCAGTTCCGTGTACATGTCTAGTGGTTCTCGGCTTTCCTGTTCCCAGAAAAATTCTGTTGCTAAGTGTGAAAAAGGCATTCCACGCCTCTTGACCTCTAAACAGGTCAGTTGTAGTTATAGCCAAAGGCAGCATCACGTAGAGATGATCGCGTTTATTTGTGGCGCCATCAAATATCCCAGCTTTATTTGCTTCTCGTATACACATTCTGTAGCACAGGAAACGGGGTATGCAGAAGATAATATAGCAGGATAGATGTTTCCTATCATGGTCCGGGGCCTTCACAAATTGTTCTTCATCAAACCACGCAGTGTTTATGTGAAGTGGATTGGATGAGGGATAATGTTTTATTCGTCGTGTAAACAAGTGGTTCACGTACGATGTTCCTAGGGGTAACCTATGAGTGCGTCGGAAGGTTTTCGCATCACGGGTGGCCATTCTCTTTAATTGATTTGATGTTTTCATGCGATTCAAAATCACAGTGAGTCCTTTGAGCCGACCCCGGCTGTCCCAATTAGCACAGGAAGACGCAGGGATATTTGGGTTGACCTGCTTATGCTGAGGCTGATTAGTCACGAAAATATGTTTAATTTACCATTTGATGTGAGTCGAACGGGTATTTATCCATACCTTAACTGTGACACCTTCGACTCTTGAGCGCGCTCTCAAAAATGATTCTTGATTTTAGAACGAATTAATCTCTCGTTCATCACGTACACGCTTTAGTGAACGCACCTAATGGAACGGAATCATACCTGTTGCCGTTGGGTGATGTTACATTCATTCACTCAATCTTTAACTGCGTTGGGAGGTGATACCTATGACAAAAAACAAGTCGCGACTCGCACACTAGATATCGTTATAATGCTGGGAAAGTCCTATAGCGAGTAGGGTTTGGTGCCGCCGACTAAACTTCACTGCAATTACACCAAGTTATCAGTCTGACTGGAAGGAGATCCGCAGCTCTACTTTCTCTGTTTAGATAAGAATGTTCAGCTCTTGTGCACAGGTGGTCCCAAGTTAGTAATTTGTTTCATGCTCAAATTCTCGCGAAGGCTCAGGACAACTTCGGAAAATACAACTCTCATACAAGTCGTTCAGTTCACCTTGAGTGAACAATGACGGACCATTCGACTGTATTTCAGATTGATGGAATTTCAGATGGATGATAGACGTCATCCAGGTCATTGGCATCCATTAATGTGGAGATCGGTACTAAAGTTGACGCAGACAAAGTGGTCTCACCTGAAATGATGAGCCCGCTCTCAGGTAACTTCGCTGTTACTGGTTATGATTTATATGGGGGAAGAAATGGTAACGTCTTAGATTACAGCGCCTAACGTAGTGCGTGCGACAATGAGAATTTTGTCATTCCTAGGGGAAAATATGCAAAAATTAGGACCAGAAGTTAGCATGAAAAACGGGGATGATGAGTTACAGCAAATCGAGGGAATATAGTATGGGATGATCATAGCAGCCTCCGAATTTACTATCTGGATCTGCTATCAACGTACCATCGCAAAATGAAGGAATAAAATGTGTGACTTTTTGTTTGACCAGTAGTTTAGTTTTCTATTATTTTCTCAACCTGTTATTAAATAAATGGCATAGAGGAAAAGATGATCATAACGAACTTGAAATAAAACTATTCGGCCGGTGAATTGAGCGGACATAGTGATTATTCGCCGAATTATTCGGGGTATTTCGGTTATAGATGGACCGCAGTGCTAGTTTAGAGACCACGAAAGTATTCGGTATTCGGTCTTTTTGAACATATTGGGAGAATCCTAATTGTATTTTGGCTTTTATACATATCTCGGCATCATCCCTCGATAAACTGACTAATTATAAATAAGGATGATGTTAGTAATGAAATTGTAAAGTAAGTATATATATATATATCTATATAGCTATGAACCATTTATATCCTAGTGATGTCTGGAGTAATGTCTGATATCACTATTTTATATATATATATTAGCTGTATGTTGGGGGAATATGATAGGTAGTAATATTAAATGGAATAAACGCTATACTTATGCTATCTATGAATAAATTGTAATAATATTAAAATAGAGAGATGCAAATAGAAAGTGAAAAGTGACTAGTAGCAAGTAGCAAGTATAGAGAGAACTATTCAGCGTGTCATAAATAATAATATGAACTAATATATATATAGTATAAAACTAATATATATTGATAGCTTATTTACAGTATAAATATATTAGATATAGTTAGTGATAGAGTGGACCAACGAATTAGAGTGAAATTTTGGCGATTGACGACGATTGGTATGTGAACTCATGTTTTGCACACTGATGACTAAGGGAAGACGATGTTGTTTTATTGAAACAAGTATATTTGGAGTTTTAAAAATTTCATATATCTCTCAATAGGAGTGCTATAGTATCATTAATGGAATATACGTGTAATTATATGTACGGAATTATAATAATATATAATATATAATAATTACTGTGATGCTATAATATAATCATATATCATATATCATAATATGTAAATATATATATATATCATGATATATCTAATTAGGTATATAGAGAACCAAATAAAAGAAGTGACAATAATACCACTCACTAATTAGGTGGACGGAACGTGGTTTTTAAAATAACAAGCTGTATAGTATCATAGAAGTGGATAGATTGAGATTAGTTTTTAAGGATAATATTTGAGATAAAACTGATAGAGTGTTGATATATGGAGAAGAAAGAGTAATAATATATTGTTAGTAAGGCTACGGCGAGAGTCTGGATATAAGTATAGTGATA
>JABUQX010069809.1:12500-23778 GCA_015478945.1 Trachelipus rathkii | reverse complement strand
GGGGTTGTGTGCGAGGGGTCTATTGGAATGCTCCGATACCCTTAAACACGCATGAGAAATAATCGTACTAATTTTTTTTCAAAATTCCTGTGGTTTATTTCCTGAAATTAGGTAAGGGGCAGGAGCGATAGTGGGTGCATGCAAGTAAAAGCGTTGCGGAGAAACTTAACTATAGCTTAGTATCTAACCTTAAAACTAACCTATGACTAAGCTCATATAAGCCAAAACAAAAAAAAAATATATATACACAAAAAAAAATCACAAGACTTACTTTATTTTCCTGTTTTATCTGGGATATCTGGTGCGGCGCAGAGTCCGGTGCCAGAATTAGGCAGAAAATGAGCTCAAGTTTGAGTTTAATACTGATAGTATCAATAATATCAATATTAATAATAATAATACTAATAAATTGTATATATTGATTTAATCTGAAAAAACTCGAAAAATAATACACACTCAATATGTGTGTGATATATCGTAGGATGTAAGCTGGGTATGTTTCCTCAAAGTCAGTAACAATAGACAAAAATAAAATTCAAAGAACAAAAATACCCCACAAAATTACATCCTCACTAATTCTTGTTTATATTCATAAGTGCTTGTGTGAGCGTGTGTATGTGTGTGTTTGCGTATGTGCGAATCTGTTTCTGTGTGTGTAAACACAACAGTAACAAAAAACATAAAATAAAAATGAAACAGAAACGTCACACACGTAAGATATGATGTGTTGTTAGTGTGATGTGTGTATGGTGTAACTGTGGCATTAAAGGTATGCCTCACAGCCTATACACCAACAAACAAAACATAAATTAATAAAAATAAAATTAAAAATCGATTAAAGAACGTCACACACGTGAAGTATTATTAGAAAAGTAGTGTGTCGGTGTGTGTGTAGTTAGAATGTGTGTACGATATATGTGGTGTTTGTGTGTAATCTAAATGGTAGACCCTACTACGCAAGACATCAATTGAATAAAAGAATTTAACTTCGACAAATGTTGTCTAGCAAAAATAACATTTTCTTGGGTAAAATTTATAAAATATTTTATAATGATAATATCAAATAAATAACTGAATACTAAAAAAATTTACAATATTCTTTCAATAATTTATATATTATAATAAATAACAAAAACATTTAAGATTATAATTAATGAATATAATATTGACAGCAACCAAACTATTAATATCGCAGAGAAAATTTTCTCTAAAACCCACGAGTCATAAAACTACCTTACTTACTAATTACCTATCAAATAATACTGGACCATGCAATTTGTATTCTAAAGGATAGCGGATATATTTTTCCAAATATACATAAAAAATAGAAGAGAGGGAAACTGTAAGAACAACAAATAGCAGAGAAAACTTTCCTCTTAAAACTAATAACGGTTTCACAGACCAACCTCCTATTCCCTCATATACTGGAACCAGGCATGATGCAAGGAGATGCATTACCATTATTCCAATAATACAAAAAATGAGTAGATAACGAAACTCAATGAATAAAAAAAGAGCAGGGAAATATTCTGTTAAAGACATACAGTTAACTAAACCAAGCTCCCTATCTCATCATATAATACTGTGAGCCACAGGCAATGTTGCCAAAGGAGATACTCCATCATTGAACTTCCGAATATTAAAAACCAAAAATAAGAAGGAATGAAAAAAGAAAAGGGGGGCCTTAAAAATGTAATAAAACAATACGTATAAATAAGAGAAAAATCTCACAATACTAAAAAATAACTATAAATACATATAGAAATTAGATAAATAATAAATAAATTAATAATATAATATAAAATAAAAAAGTCATATAGAATAAATAAATAATAAAAATTAATAATAATATTAATAAATAATATATATATAATAATATAATATAATAATAATATAAATAAATATAATAATAATAAAATTAATATATAAAATATTATATACATATTTTAATACAAACTATTAATATATTTAAAGGAATAGAAAAAATTATTTCTGAAAACATGAGTTAATAAAAAAAAAAATAACCTTCTAAATCTCCTCCAAGATTACAAGGAATAGAAATTGTTGCAAAGGGATGCACAATTTTCCACATATAACAAAAATAAGTAAGAGTTAGAGAAATCAAAAAAAAAGAACAACCAATTAAAACGTAAACTTCCTCTAAAACATACGGTTCACAGCCCAACCTAAAAGATATTATACTCAATTAAAATTAATAGGACAGGCAATGTATGCAAAGACCATTTTTTTACGCAAGATACAAAAAAAAAAAAGAGGAAATAGGACAACCCGATCGAGAGAAACTCTTAAAATCAGTTATAAAACACCTCCTATCTCCTGAATATGCTGGACCACAGGAATGTTGGCAAGGGATCATACATTTATCGATATACAAATAAGAAAGGAAGAAAGGGGGATTAAAACGACATCGTGGGATAACTCTCCTGGGCTAAATTATTAATAACATTACTAATAGAAGCGATAATAATATATAAAAATATAAATATAATAATAAATAAATATAAATATATAAATAATAAGAAAATCATAAATATATAAATAAAAATATTAAAAAAAAATATATTTTATATAATAAATATAATATAAATAATAATATAATAATAATAATATAAATAACGAATAAAAATAATAATAATATTAAATTAATAATAATAATATATATATAAATAATAAAATAGAATATAATGAAAAAAATAATAATATAATCTGCAGCTAACAACATAAATATCGCAGAGAAATTATTCTAAAATCACAGACCAACCTCCTATCTCCCTCAATATACTGGACCATGCAATGTTGCAAAGGGATGCAACAATTTCAATATAAACAAAAAAAATAGGAAGAGAGGAAATTAGAACAACATCGAGAGATAAAATCAAAACTACGGTTAAGCCCCTATTTCCTCATATACTTAAGGACAGGCAATGATGAAAAGGGATCAAACTAGCGACAATATTCAAAATAAAAGGAAGGACTTAGGACAGATGCAGAGAAAAAACTATCCTTAAAATACAGTCATATACCAACTCTAATTTCCTCATATGCTGATAGGATGATGCAAAGAGGATGCAACAATTACGATATACCAAATAGAAAGGAAGAAGGTGGGTTTAATAATATTTCAAAAAGGATAATAATAAATAAATATAATAAATAATATAAATAATAAAAATAAATAAATTATATAATAAATATGTTTTATATTATATATATCACTAATAATAAAAGTAATTAACGATAACAACAAGGAGAATATTTCACAACGTGTCGATATTAGACAAAAAATAATTAAGAGAGACATAGGATAGAAAGAAGTATATTTTAATATGTGGATATTAGAAGAGATGTTATGTGAGGTTCCATGCAAATGTCAAGATAATTAAGTTTGAATCCGGTATTTTTTAGATCAGTTTAATGTTCTTGGCAACTTGGTTAGGGTAAATTAGTGAAAGAGATGTGAGTGGATGTTATGTTGTTGTGTTACTGTATTTGTCATACATTTTCCCAAAAAATCTTCCATTCAATTTGCTTCCTTTATAGTTCGAATAAAGGTTATTGAAAGAAGAGTTTCTTAGTCCATATATATGTAAAAATTAGGGAGAATGCGATGACTGGGAGGAATCAGTCCTCGCGTACTTACACCTTATTAGAGGGAAAGATTTCAAAGATGAACCAGAAGGGTGTGAAGGTCTCGCACCGAGGATTCGAACGTGCACGATTCGACAACTAGATTGTGAATCAGAGTATGATAAGACAGAGGGAAGTTAGGTCGTTGCAAGATTAGGACGAAAGTGGGGAAGGAGCGGAAAGCGCGGTTAATTCTAGTAACGTATTAGTTTCATATAGAATGGTATAGTATCACGATTATGATTCTACTGAATAGGATCAGCATTAGAATGTTGTGGTATTTTAAATTAAGGTGGGGTTTTGGATCCATTCTTTGTTGTGAGCACAGATTCGGGAGGATCCTTCACGAAATACCAACTATTCACACTTCAGTAAAATTAACCTAAGCTATGCGCTCGAGAGAGATCACGATACATGAGTAAATAAAACGATTCCTGGAAGGGATGTGACATAATTAATGTAATACGTACTTAATTACTTGAAATTAGCAATTTACAAGTTTATCTCGTCGCAACTAATTTGTCTATATAAGAAAAATATTATCTTCAGGAAGAACGACAATACTGACTGTCGATTCGATTGTTTCGTGTAGAAGTAACATCTTAAAAGTAAAACGAAAAGATTTTAACACTTACCATGACTTCGCTATACAAACATGAAAAACTCACATTAATACCTGTGGGCTGCTCTAGGAGTGAGCATATCCGACAGCGTAAGAAAGTCTATGATAATCATTAAGGGTTTGAAAATGAAAGGTTCCATTTACGTATAGTTTGAAATCGCAAGAATAACCGGTAGATATAGAAATTCATTTTTTGTATGACATTTCGTATGTAAAATCAAGCAATACAATTACGTTTAATTTGTTCCAAATATATAATATCTGCTCTCTCTAAGCGAAACATAATTTATACACTCGGTGTAGAATGGCAAAATAAAAAAAAAGGAACGGTCGCTGCGTTAACAAATGTATTACAGCGTGAAATTAAGTTCATTGGAACGATAACTATATTTGCAAACGGCTTAAGTATTGTAAAGCAAGCTAGAAATATTAACACTAAAGTTTAAGCACGATGCTAGATGGAAAATATTAGCAAATTCTCTTATTGCGCTGTGGCTTAATAAAATATATACAATTTTTGTGAACAAAGAGTTTCATAGTCACTTAGTTTGTATTTAAGAGTATATCTCTCAGACACTATCATGTAAGAAAAATCACTAAGCGAAAAAATGTTACACTTCCTAATTCCGTGGAAAGAAAACGTAACATCTTCCTCCTTACAAAATTTTTAGAGACTCCTGATGAAAAGAAATATTTTTCTTTCCAAAGTTCAACGCCCCGCCTCGGGCATCCCTCTGCCCCCTGTGACTGGATCCTGCCTCTTCCGTGTAGGCGGATCCTACCAGAAAGTACCCACTGAGGATTCCCTTCCGGGTGGCGAAGAGCCAATCAGGGTCCTCCGATCCGTGAGAAAGTAAGTCCTCATTTCGTTGTAATCTTGGGCTCTTGAGAAATCCGTTAGGCAATTGTGGTCTTCACAACGAGAAAAACAGAGTTATTTAATATTGAACAACAACCACAAGTTTCTTTCTTTAAAGAAGATGCATTAGTCTTGGTCATGCTCTTTAGACAAAACCCTCCTCGACTTTATAAACAGACCTTCACTTGTCTGTTACCGATTACAAGCTGTCGGTTCTCCCTTTCATTGTCTGTTAACCAGGCGAAAGAGAACAGACTTTGCCTTTTAAGTAAGATTCGTTCGGGTCTTAGTTGTTTACACATGCGAAGATTCGTCACAGTTCCCACAGATATTGTAACTGTTCGTTATTGTTTTTTAGAAGTATTGTAGTTATTCGGAGGAGTATGGTCATTGCTGTTTTGAGGAAATTGAAATGGCATCAACCACATTCTCCTTGGTCTTATTTTCTTTCGTCATGGTCGGTGGGACTTAATGTACAGCGACAGATTTGAATCTATTTTCAGGTATTTTTATTTTAAAAATAGAAATTAGAATTTGTTTAAAATGGAGTCGGGAAAATAAGTAATATTAATCTGCTTTATATAAATATATAAAATTGTATTTCTCAATACCTAATAATATAATATAATTTAATATATATATAATAAATAATAATTTAATATTATTTCATATTAATATAATATTATAAATTATTATAATTTAATAATTATATTCTGAGAAATATTATTATTATTATTCTGCTTATTATTATTATTATATAAATTATATATACTCTAATATATATAATTATATATATATATATATAAATAATTATATATATATATATTATATATATTTTATATTATTATATATATTTCTATATATTATATAATATATATATATATATAATAATATTATAAATATATAATTATATATATATTATATTATATAGTATATTAATATATATATATATTATTTATATAATATATATATATTATTTATAAACTATATATATATAATATATAAATATGTATATAATATATTATATATAATATTAAATATTATATATTTATATATATATTATTATAATTAATATTATTAATATTATAATAATATTATTGTGATAATTATATTTCATAAACTTATGGGATCTCTTTAACATATATCAATTTTTTACATTATTTGTTATTAATTTGCAATTTTAGCGATAGCATATAATATATCGGAAAGCACACGTAAGCGATCCCCGTGGAGTCTGAATAGGTTAGCGAGTTTCATGTTAGCGGAAGTATCCTTTTGATCAGTAAACCTTCGGAGCTGAAAGGGGGTTCGGGGTGATCAAGACTCCCGGGGCAGAATGATTAGGGGGGATTCAAAGCTTTTAAAGATAAATTGGTATGGGTAAGATACCTCCCAACCAAATGAGAATACTATGCAAATCGGCAAAACACTCTGAAAGGGGTTGAGGGTAAAGACCTCCGACAAAAAGACGAGAGGTACTAGTGAAGGGGGTGAGCTTAACTACGACACCAAAGACCCGTTAGAGGTGGAGAGCGTCGGCAGCGAAGGCAGTTCGAGGTGGTACTGGTAGATACAGTTATATAGGAGCAGTCAGTCAGCAGTTACACAGCGGGGTTGGTTTTGATGTGGCAAAAACGCATGGAAAGAGTGATGCAAAAACACGCTACACGGGTCGCATAAAAGCCATGAAGAGTGTGAGATGGTAATGGACGCACATGGTACTAGACCACGTGTACGCATGCGTAACAGATGTGCCTTATTCGGGCAAAACATACAAATCATAAAAATGCCCACGATCCTATCCATGATACCGAATCGTGAGTAACAGGTGTTCTCTGTTAGCTGATATACTACTTATATATACATTATAATATATATATATATATATATATAATATATAATCTCACTATTATATAAATATAATAATTTATATTATATATTTAATATTAATTATATTATATATAATAATATATATTATACTATATATATATATCACCTACTGGATCTATATGTCTTCTGTGTATGTATGAGATTCTGTTTTGGTGTTGGAGGCAGGCAGGTCACTGACAACATGCTAGTAGAGAGTAGAGATACATAATCTACCTGAAGGTCTCAATCCTAGTATTGCTTGATATTTTAATGTTGTTTTTGAGATACATTTTTTTCATTAATACTGCCTAACATTTTCTGAATGGGGATATGCCATTTGATGGAAGTCTTCAACCAAGGCCTCGTAATCAATATCATTTACTATACGCTATCAATATCATCTATTGTATTAAGTGAGATGGATTATATTGTTGAGAACAATGATGATATATATTTTGGTGATGTGGTATGGAGCAGCAGCGTTTTGCTTGAATTTTTAACAAGCAAGAATCTGTGATGAAAAGTCTGAGAGTGTAGTGAATGATTTGAATTTTGGTGAGTATTTCCATCAGTTTGCCATTTGTAGAAATAAGGGATATCGGGTGGTAAAAGAAAGGTTGGTTGGGGATCTTTTCTGGGTTTTAGCTAGGGCATTATGATTGGGAGAAGAAGCTAAATCCACAGGATTTATTATATATTTCGAATGAGTAGGAGGTGTCTGTCACTTCTAGCTGCTTTAAGTGTATGTTACAGACGTTGTTTGGACCAGTAACTGGAGACTTTTCAGTGATTTGCTCAATATTTTGGTATCTTGAATATAAAAAATGATCATATGATTAGATCATATGATCTTATCAAATGATCTGATTATATGATCTGATCATGTTATTATTATAGGATTTAATCAAATGATCTAATCACATGATCTAATCATGTTATTTGATTATAGGATTTGATGAAGAGATCTGATCACGTGATTCTATCATGTGATCCAATCATGTGATCTTATCATGTTTTTATGATTATAGGATCTGATCAAGTGATACGATCATATGATTTCATGAAATGATCTGATCATGTTATTATGATTATAGGATCTGATCATGTGATTTGACCATATGATCCGATCAGTGATCCAATCAGTGATCCGATCAGTGATCCAATCAGTGATCCGATCAGTGATCCAATCAGTGATCCGATCATTTGATCTGATCTTCCTAATAACTAGATTGTGAGTCCGATCATTTGATCTGATCTTCCTAATAACTAGAAATGAAGAGTAATGGAAGGTTCCGAAGGAAGGAAATGAAATGGAATGAAGAATGGTTTTTAAGGATTGTTTTTTTTTTTTAACGGTATTTTTTTCTTGTATTTATAGGATTAGGATCTCGGTTTTTTTTATTTTTTATTTTTATTTTATTTTATTAAAAATAGTAATTAAGTGTATCATAAATTAATGAATAAATAAAACGCAATAGTAAATCTTTTTTTTTCCTTTTCTTGTACAAGTATCTCCTAAACAAGTGAGATATCAAGTACTGTAGGTTTAACAATTTTGAATCGGTTTTCTTTAACAACTGGCTTCACGACAAGAATACGAAATAAAGTTTGAATGTGTTTATTTTTTTTTTTTATTTTTATTTGTTGTTTTGATTTACTAGAAAGTTAAAGACATATTTTTGACAAAAAACAAAAGACTATTTGTTTAAAACAAGAATTCTCCCAAAGTTAGTTCACAGGGAAACCAAGAGCCAGGCTCTGGAGGTCTATAAAATACCTTTATTCTAGTGAAAACAAAGGTTATTTACCTTATTATAACCCAACCATCCCTCTAATTATAGAATAAATCTAATTACTTTTTATTACGATTATTATCTATTATTTATTTTGAGCAGTAATTCATCTAGATTGTTTATTATTATTTATATATTATATTTATTATTGATTTACTTTATTATTATTATTATTCACTTCATTATTTATTATTAGATAATAAATTTCCGATTTATTTTCATTTACTGAATCAATCCAAGTTTTCTAATCTCCATTATATCTATATATTATACTATTATATATATAGTATATATATATATATCATATATATATATTTTAACCCTACAATACCCATATATATACTATATCACTTATATATATACTATATTATATATTATTATACATAAAGAAGAGAGTCGCTATATATATATAATATGATATATATATATATATATCATATATTACTATATATATATAATATAATATATATATATATCTAATTGTTATAATGTCTAGAGTAAGTGGCTAAAATGTCAAAAGTTCGTATTATTTTATAATTTTTCTCCTATTTTTATTTAAACATTGTTGCCCTTGAATGGTACAAGTTATATATATATATTCATATAAATATATATTTGTATTACTCTATATTATTATAATATATACTTATATATATAATATATTTATAGTATATATATATATTGATATATCCTATATATATATTTTCTTCTCCTATCCTATCTCCCTTAATAATTCATTATATACCTCTATATCCCTGGTATATTATTACTCCTCATATACCTGGCCCCTATAATACCTTATATCATATCCCTCCTATCCTATCATATTACTTACTACCTTACTATATTACCGTATTACTCACTATACTACTCTCTTACTACTATATATATACTTACTCTACTTACTTATATATATACCCATGATATATATATATCTACTACCTATCTACTCTTAACTAGTCTCTATCTCCATAGTATCTCTCTTCTACCTTGACCATCTTGGTTTCCTTACATTATATTACATATTATATTGCTTATCACTTTATCGATAGTTATTATTTTGTTAGCTGGTGGGCGTAAGCCCGTCTCGAGGCTTCTCGCTCGACGTTAAGTTCTACTATCCGCTTTTCGTCATTTCTTCCTCCTAACACTTTCCACCTTATTCACTTTTCGATATAGTATTTCCTTATAGCTATTTTTTATACCCTATCATCTATGCATTCAGTTATATATACACGCATCTGATTTATCTACTATGTATAGTAACTATATAGGCTGTTAGTAAGCTAACCTATTTTCCCTATACCTTATCCTTATAATACCTTTTGTTAATCTACACTCGATAGGTGTATCGTCCGCTATATATACTATGATTATTTCTTCCTATATCCATATATATATATTATTTAATATATTATATCTATCATATACTATATACCTCATACCTATTATTTGCTATTTAATCCTTTGTACATTAGCACATATAACTTCATTACTGATTTCTGTCAACTTTAGTATTGTACCTTGCAACGAATATTTTGCCTTTAACCTGATCGCATTCATAAATACTACACTTAATCATACTATATAATAACCAACTTTTTTAATCACAAAGACTCTCTCCTCTGATATATCTTACATGCGCGAAATACATAATTAATATGAATAATAAATCACATAGAGTTAATAGAGAATAATATAATAATAATGCAATAACTTCATAATCCAATAAATAATAATTAATAGATGGCCAAGTTGATTCAATTCTCATGAGTAAGTAGTCATTACAGGTCTTTTTCATTTATTTAGAACGTTGTAGACAATAATGACATGACAAACTTAATAACAAATGTGACTGCAATTATAAAAACAGGTAGTAGTTGAACATTTTGAGTCATAATACAATTGTAAGCCTTGTTAACTAAATTCGGTTATGTAATAATAATAATAATATAATAATAATAATAGATCAATAATAATAAACTATAAATAAGTTAAATCATTAATGCAATAATAATAAAAATATAATATACATCGAGAGAGATATTTTATATAGTCTAATTAACTACATATATAATGAATTATAATATAATAATAATTTAATCACACATCAGCAAGTGTATACTCACTTATAATAATAATAATAATACTATTACACTAGGTTTGTTTACTATTTTAACGAATATCAAATATCGATTTTATGCACATTTTCCTAAAATTCCTTCTAATATAGCCAACTTGCTCTTCCTATATTTTCTAAGCTCAACCCAATTATTATCTATATGTACATATTTCTTCTTATTCGTACCTAGGATACATACCCTTCTGTTCTGTATATTCATCAACTATACCTGACTATTTCTGGTCCTACTATCCTGTATGCTGGTATACTCATTATTCTCAGTTGCACTATATATCTCCCTTATATTATACTACCTATATATATATGATGTCATATATCTACTCCACTTGCCCACTTTGCACTAC